>CM054062.1:275941013-275999481 GCA_028641055.1 Alopecurus myosuroides | reverse complement strand
TAGGGTAATAAAAAAAACAATGTACTCCCTCCATCCCAAAATAAAACACGCCCTTTAATTTCGCTGATCAACGACATTAAATTTTGACCATGATTTGTCCTTATAATATGTCCACATAAATAGTATAAAGATATATGAAATGAAAGAATTTTACAAGACAAGTTCAACGATACGATTTATACATTCTCAGTCCATACAATTTGTTATATATTTATGGTCAAAGTTGACCATCAAAGATCACCATAAAAATAGTGCGCCTTGTATTTTGGGATGGAGGGAGTAGTTTTTTTTATAGAGATATTTGTAGGGTTTCCTAGAGTTTTTGTTCATGAACTTTTTTCAATTAAAGTCGAAGTGAACCATATTTGCAGGAATTTTTTGTAAGAATCTATTCATCAACTTTCAAGACAATAAAAAGAATACGGGAAGTATTAGAAATTACATCTAGATCTGTAAACCACCTACTGCCGACTACAAACACTGAAGCGAGCCGAGTCGAAGGCACACCACTATAATCGTCCCTCCCAGTCCGAAGCCAAGCGAGTCTTGTTTTAGTAGACAGTCGGAAGTCGGAAGTGCTAAGACCCCCCCCCCCCCCCCCCCCCCAAGACTAGCGCATCAGAACAACAACCATACCTGACAAAGAGAAGCAAAGAAGCGTACATCAAAAAGATCCAACTTGTAGACACACCTCCACATGCCCTCTGACGACCGGACCACGTAAGATCCACCGGAAACGCACCTACACATGCCCTCCGACGACACTACATCGGAACATAGGCTATACGGGGAAGACCTTATTCCATCTTCAGGGAGTTGCCGCCTCGTCTTTCTGAGTAGAACACAAACCCTAACGAAACACAAGAGAACACCTAAAAAAAGTGCCCTCCAGTTGGTAAAGGTCGAGATTCACCGCGCCTCCATGACCCTAATGCCAGAGGAGACAAGGCAGATCGGCAGCGGTGCCAATCGCCTTTTCCCGGAGAGCCACGATAGGAAGGGGTACGTGAAAGTAGAATTTCATAGGGTTTTTGCTCATGAGATTCTTTCTATGAAAGTAGAACCGTACCACCCAAATTACAAAAGAATGTTTACCTAGATGAAAGTTCCATACTGATAATTGATCAATTGCAAACAGAATTTAGTCAAAGCGGACCTGCACGGGTGTCTTGAGCTGCCGACTGCTCGTGGACGCGGGGAGGTAGGATAGGAATAATGATGTGTTCTTGAACAACCGAACAGGTAGCAAAACTGGCAAAGGCCGGGGAATGGGGTGGCGCGATTGGGCGCATTCCGGATCATGCAACACACTGGATGGCCGCCGAGGCGTACGCCTACGCAGGGATGCTACAGTCTACGGCCGCGCAGCTGGGGAGCCGTATCACCGCCGACAGAGGGTTGAGCCCTGCACGCGCTATGAATCAGGCTCGACGACACGCAACCAGCTCTTCCCTGGGTTCCTCGCCAGGGTGGACTGTCGCCTGCCCGGATCGATGTCCAGCTCGGCCTCGTTGGGCTCCTCCTTCCTTTGCTGCGCGGCGGACTATGTCCTGGCCTTCGGCGCCCCGACGAACCCAGTGTGGTAGGTTGGCGTCAGGGGTAGCCGGAGAGGAGAGTTGTGGCCTCGATCTGGCGACCCTGGGAGGATGCGATGGACATGGAAAGTGGCGCTAGGATGGAAGTAAGGAGGCAAGCGCGGAGATCCAACAATCACGCCGTGACACAAGTGAAGGAGATGAAGAGAAGTTTGTGGGGGCGTTCAGTTAGCCGGCCGTGGGCGTGGACATGAGACGAAACAGAGGGAGATTGGAGAAATCTGGATCGTTCGATTGATGCGTGTGTACGGTTTAGATCTAATTTTCCTGCCAAGTTTGCTCTTTTATAAGTAGCGGAGATTAATTTTATTATTTTGAGAGTTTATTGGTAAGAAGACCTCCGCGTTGTCTCGACAAAAATTACCTCCCGCCTTTGTTGCTTCGTGCGGCCGGTGGGCATCGGTAAACAGCAACGAACTGCACCCATCGGAAGGTTGAGCTCAGATTCCCCTGTTGCTCGGCCCTTAATTATTTGGACGCCCGGTCGTGACGATGACGAGCACAAGCAATTTGTCCATGTCTATAGAGTGGTGAAACACCTATAGTGGGAGACAAATGAACTGCAACACTATCTAGCGTTGTTAGAAAGCTAGGAACCTGCAAGCCACATTTCGAACGGCAAGAGATTCTGGAAGCGCACTGATGTAAACAGTCGATCCGGTCCGGCGGTGCTTCTGTGGTACTACAACTGATAAAAAGGGAGGAGACGGATTGGTTTTGGTGCCGCTTGGAGGTGCCACCCAACCTAAAGTTGAGCTGACATGTTTCTCGTTTTCATTCTTTCTTCGGCATCATGATCCACAAGCTCTATTTGTCCACGATGCGAGGGCCCGATCGAGACGAGCAGGACGTGATTGATTTGGGATACACGTGCTGTATATTCGATCGCACAGACATCTCATGCACAACCGTGGTCGTCCACACTCTGCAGGCTAGCAGCGGGGTAGGTAGGACTATAGATGGCTAAACGGCCTGGTTTTTTTTTTCCCAGCCCGAAGCACGCAATTTTTGACCTGGCACAGGTACGGCTCGGTACGATTAAAATGGGCCACAGCACGGCACAAACCCGTTAGTGATTGAGTCGCTCCTCGATTTCAAACACGTAGGCTGACACGACACGGCGTAAACGGGCCGACACGCGGCCCGGCACGGATCCGACATGGCACGATTAAATCAGAGAGATCGACACCCCTTTTTATAGGAAAAAAATACAATTTTAGACTAAATTAGCCCGCTAATGATTAAATATAGCAAATCAGCTCTAAATTGACATAAATCACACTTAAAATGGCTAATTATGCCCTAATTGCCCGCTAACTAAGAAAAAACTGCCCCCGCTCCTCCGGGCCCCATCGAAATTTCGAATTTTCCTCCCCCCTAACCGTGCCAGGCCGCAGAGGCCGTGTCGGGCGGCCCGTTTGGCGAGGTATAGGTAGGACCACGGCCGAGGACTCGCGGTCGTTTTTATTTCTGTCGATGAACACGAGGTGAGGCAGCATGTAGGGATGACAATGTGTAAGTATGACCCGCATATCCTCCGGGTAAAAATCCTATTGAAGTAAGTGTTTGAGATAAATAAAAAAATATCCGTGGTAAGTACATGAGAAAATCTCGTACGATCGGATAGAAAGGGTATGGGTATGGGATTGTATCACCCATACCACGTACCACAGGCGGCGCCACCGGGGGGCGAGGAGGGGCGGTCACCCCGGCTTCCCTCGGGCGGAGCAGAGATCATCTGGTCAATTTTTGCGGCGGCGCTCCGTTACCAGGGCAAAACTCTCGATGTAGTTCCGTTCCAGTCATCCAGCGTCAAACATGGCCAGATGGGCCCGTGCCAGCGTGCCGGCCCGCGAGCACGCAAGCACGGCCCGCCGTGGGCCTGGCACGACACGTGGCTTGGCGGGCCGTGCTCGGCCCGTGGCCCGCCGTGGGCCGTGCTGGGGCCTGCATGCCAAGCCCGCGTGCCGGCACGGCACGGCCCGTTTAACAGGCCAGGCCAAATTTAAGCGCGATTTTGGCCCGTTAGGGGTATTTTAAGTGCGATTAGGCCAAATCTGAGCGCAATTTTGGCATGTTAGGGTATTTTAAGCGCGATTAGGCCAAATTTGAGCGCGATTAGTCCAAAAAATGATATTTTTTCTATAAAAAGCACGCGGGCCAAAATAGGCACGGTGGGCCTAATCGTACCGTGGGCCGGCACGTTTAGCCGGGGGGCCGTGCCTGGGCCTGGCGGCCAGGCCCGTGTGCCGGCACGGCACGGCACGTTTACTAAACGTGCCCACGCGGGCCGTGCCGTGCCAGGCACGATTAGCGCCAGGCGGGCCCGGGCCGTGCCGTGCCGGCCCGCTGGCCACCTTTGTCCAGCGTACACAAGGGAGGACGAATCGGTATTTGGGCTCAGGCGTTTGGGCTTGGCCCGTTTTCTAATTGGGTTGCTCCGGACAAAGGCACCGGAAGGCCAGACCTAGCTCTGGTCGCTCGCTCGGCCAGAAATCCTCACGTGATCCAAACCGCCGCCGCTCGCTACCAGCACAGAGCCTGCCGTCGCGCGACTCTCTCCCGTGCAGCCGTGCTGACTGCTGCACCTCCTCTCCCGCCGGCTGCTGTCGCGACCCTCGCCCCTCCCGCTCCGCAGCAAGGCCACCGTTCCGCGGCTCCTCTCTGCCTCGCTCCACCGCGCCCGGGCCTCTCTCCTCCGACTCCGAGCAGCGTGCTGTGGCCGCTGGGCGCTGGCCGATGGATCCTGAGAAGGCTGCGTGGATAGCACAAGAGATGGAGACAGACAGTGAGGCAGAAGAAGAAGAAGACACAGCACAAGAGATGGAGACAGAGAACCAAAATCAGTCACGGGAAGAAGAGGAGGTTATTTCTCCCTTTCTGATTTCAATTGTTGATTTCAATTTTGATATATATAGTGTAGAATCTATAGACTGTAGCCTGTAGAGTAGCTCAATTGCATAATACAAATTTTTGATTTCAATTTCAATGTTGCAGCACACTCCACAAACAAGTGTCCGGGAAGAATTTGATATAGCAAATGTTGTTGCTGATCCTGGAATTCGGAGACAAATTGATGAATATGGTACCCCAGAAATTAGAGATAAAATGAGGTGGGCATATTTATCGAGAGGCCCGAGCCGTGTAAACAAAATTTGGGCGAGATTGGCGGTCATTCCTAGATGTCTGGTATACCAAATTTGATTGTCTAGAGTATAGTGTGGACAAAGATGATGCGTTTTGTTTCTATTGTTTTCTGTTCAAATCTTCAAGCATTAGTTCACGCTATGGAGGTGAGGTTTTCACAAAAACTGGGTTTAAGAATTGGAAGAAAGGACCGGAAAATTTCAATTCTCATGTGGGTTTAACAAACAACATTCACAACAATGCAAGAGCATATTGTGAAGATTTCAGAAATAAAAAGCAATGTGTGGAATATGCTATCACTTGTCATGAAGAACAATCACATATTTAGTATGAAATTCGTTTGAGGGCTGTTGTGGATGTTGTCAGATTTCTACTTGAACAAGGTCTAGCTTTTCGTGGGCATGACGAGTCTAGCACTTCCTTGAACAAGGGTAATTTTCGTGAGATGTTGGATTGGTATGGCGCAAGATGCAAGGATGACATCTCGTGAAATCCAGTTAGATATAGTAAAAGCATGTGCAGAAAAGACTACACAAGTCATATAGAGTGAGCTTGGGAATGCTAGTTTCTCTCTACTTGTTGACGAGTCTCGTGATGTATCTATTAAAGAGCAAATGGCCGTCATGGTGAGGTTTGTACTCTCACAACTCATTCATTATACTCTCACAACTCAATTGTTATTCTTTCACAACTCAATGCCTATTCTTATATGTTTTTGCTTGTAGGTTTGTGAACCAAAAAGGAGAGATTCTAGAAAGTTTGCTTGGTGTCCAGCATGTTCTTGATACTACATCGGCCTCTTTGAAAAGATCTCTAGATGCAATGTTTGTTAAACATAATTTGTCCATGTCTAGATTAAGGGAACAAGGATATGATGGTGCCTCTAATATGCGTGGGCAACTACATGGTTTAAAAATATTGGTGTTAGCAGATAACCCTCATACTTTTTATGTGCATTTTTTTGCCCACCAACTTCAGTTGGTGGTTGTGGCTGTAGTGAAAGGAGTTCTATCAGTTGGTGATTTCTTTGGTCACTTAAACAAGATTGTCAATATGGTCAGTTTCTCTCGTACACAATTGCAAATAGTTGTCTTGAACTCGATGTGTATATAGCAATTCTAATTTCTACATGGCCATCTTTTTGTAGGTGAGTGTCTCTTGTAAGAAGAAAGATGCATTGTTGCAATTGCATCATGATCGTTTGGTAGCACAACTAGAGAGTGGAGAGATCTCGTCAGGAAGAGGCCAAAATAAAGATACAAGTTTAGTAAGACCAGGTGATACTCGTTGGGGGTCACACCATAGAAATCTAATTCAGATTCAACAAATGTGGGATTCAGTCATTGAAGTGCTATCCAGTATTTCTCATGATGGGACTGATACCGAGGAGAGAGGTTTGGCTTCAGGTTATATGATATACATGGAAACATTTGAATTTGTTATTATCTTGCATTTGATGCTTCGAGTGCTTGGTTTAACAAATGGTTTGTCACAAGCATTGCAATCCAAGGATCAGAACATAGTTAGCGCTATGAATATGATTGTCTCGGTTAAAAGTCTATTGCAAAAATTGAGAGATGATGGATGGGAGCCTCTCTTGCTTGCTGCTACTAACTTTTGTGGTGGCAGAAATATTTTAGTGCCAAATATGGGTGATAACATTCCAGCTATGGGTTATCCAAGGAGCTCACGCAAGATGGTAACTTGCTTCCATCATTACAAGGTACAAATCTTTAGTGAGGTGCTTGATAGAAACATAGTTGAGATGAATCACAGATTTTCTGAAACTTCAACACAGCTATTATTGTGCACTGCATGTCTTGATCCTAGAGACTCATTTAGTGGATTTGATAATGAGAAGCTAGTTGAGCTTGCAACTATTTACTCTGTTGATTTCTCTTCACATGATTGTTGTGTATTGGTTGACGAACTGAACATATATATTGATGTGATGAAGAGAAGTCCTGGATTCCTAACTTGTGATAGTCTGAGTGGTCTTGCTCTCAAGTTGGTTCAGGAGAGACAACATTTGATTTTTCCATTGGTCTATCGGCTTATTTCACTTGCATTGGCATTACCGGTGGCAACAGCATCAGTTGAAAGAGTTTTCTCGGCCATGAATATTATAAAGACTGATCTTCGAAACAAGATAGGTGATGACTGGCTTAATGATCTGATGATTTGCTATGTTGAGAAAGAGTTATTTGCAAAAATTGATGACAAGAAGATTATGCGACGTTTTGATTCCTACAAGAACCGTCGTGGTCATCTACCTCGACACTTTTAGTAGCTTCCAATTCATTTGATGTCATTTCATGTTGTTTGTAGTTCTACTGCATGAATTATGAAAATTTTCCATTTGTGAAACATTTTCGTTGCTATATAAACCTCCTTTTGTGTTCAATTTTTTTAACCTTTTTTGTTTGCCCCGGCTCGTCTCAATTCCTTGCTCCGCCACTGCCACGTACACATGCCTTATGAATTTTGACAAAAGATGCTCCATATGAATCTAAGTGACATAACTTAAAATGTTGACTATGTGTTGTTGTTTTTTTGAAATTTAACACTCTTAATATATAAAGGACAAACAAGCCGCCTTATTAAAAATGTTTCAGTCCCCGAAGGTACCCTGATAAGGAAAAGAGTGTGTCTAAAACTTGTTGTCACACCAATTACATCGTTGTTACATCATCTGCAATCACACCCATCAAAAAATCAGGGGGGGTCATCGATCCATACAATGGACGATGTTCCCTCCGCATGGCTAGCTAGGGTGTGAGAAGCAACATTGGCTTCCCTATGACAATGGGAGAAAACTATCTCGGTAAAACTACGACAAAGCAAAGTGCACTCCTCATAAATCGATGCAGCCGGACCAAGCGAATTCCCACCATTGTTCATGACCTCGATCACATCCATACAGTCTGATTGGAGCTCAATACGGTTACAACCCATCTATCCAGCTAGTAGCAAACCGTCGCAGAGGGCTCTGGCCTCCGCCGTTGAAGGGTCGGGGACATAGGGTATAACACAACAACTAGCAGAAACAAAGAAGCCCCACTCATCTCGGATAATAGCCCCTGTACTCCCCGTCCCCCTTTCTGAAATAAAACTCGCGTCCACATTCATCCTAACGAAATTTTCTCTTGGTTTTGCCCACTTCGTTTTTACCTCGGTCATTTTTTTTCCTTGCTCGCGAATAATTCAGAGTAAGCGTGTGAATTTCCTGCGCTGTGCTAGTCGGGTTCTGAACCGTCTCTCCATGAATAGCTCGCCTCCGTTTCCACCAGATATACCATATTGTCGTCGCGATCAAGTCATTTCGGTCCACCTCGGCAAGAAGAGGGGCCTTTGCCGATCTGTCCCGTAATAGACCTTCCAAGGCCGCGCCTCCGTTCTCCTCTCTTCCACTAACATGTGTTACCAGCTCATCCAAACCTAAACCCCTCCAAACATCCCTCACTCTCGGGCAAGTGAAAAGGGCATGCTTCACACTTTCACAATCAGATTTGCATAGCGTGCATTGTGAACTCTGCTGCATGTGCCGATTTGCAAGCACTCCATAACAAGGAATTGCCCCAAGTAGACATCTCCATCCATGAATCTTGATCTTGGCTGGAACCTTAAGTGCCCATAATGTTCTCCATATGGGTAGAGTTGATGAAGTGTTATAGTTTCCCGTTCTTCTCAATTTGACCCCATGTTGATGTTCCCATTCTGTATGGTAACAAGACCTAACAGAGAACACCCCGGTTTCCATCATTCCGATCGCTGGCGGGATCTTCAAAATTCTTTCCGCATCCACCGGCCAAAAAAATCCCTAATGATCTCTTCATCCCATGAATTGGTCTCAAAATCAATCAGTTCAGAGACATGAGAGTAGACAATGTTCCCCCTCCTTGTTGTAATTCTTCTCGTAGGGCTGCTCGGTATCCAAGGATCGTCCCAGATTTGTATGTTTGACCCGTCTCCCACACGCCACACATGTACACGCTTAAAAGCTTGTATCCCAGCCCAAATACTCTACCAAGTGTACGAACTTCCTTTCTTTAGGTTGCTATTAAGGATATCCCCCTTAGGGTAGTACTTGGCTTTTAGAACGGAGGCACATAACGAGTTTAGTTCAGATATCAGGTGCCAACATTGCTTAGCTAACATCGCCAAGTTGAAACATTGTAGATCTCTGAAGCCCATACCATGCACCCTTTCTCTTCGGTACACACATCTTCCACCATGCAAACCAGTGCATACGCTTTTGTTCATCATCATCTCCCCACCAGAACTGAGACATTGCAGTTATTATCCCTTTAATAATCTGTACGGGTACCTTGAAGATAGACATCGCATATGCCAACTTTATCCTTTATGGCGTTATGTTGTTTATGGATAAATGTTGAGATTTATGAGAATGTGCCGTTGTTTACAATATGATTTTGTTCATAAGTATGTATTGTTGTTTACCGTGTGTTGCTATTTATAAATTATGCTAGTATGTTGTTCTTTAGGAATATGTTTTATCAATTTGATTTTATGTAAACGCGGGTATTTTTACCTACGGTTACCCTTTTACACTGACAGGTGACGGGTATGGGAAATTTTTTGTACCCGTTGACTGGTGTGGGTACGAGTGACGGTTAAGATTGAAGGAGACATGTAAGGGTATGGGGTGGCTCCACCCGTACCAATACCCGCGGGTGCCATCCCTTAGGAATCGAAGACTGTGGGCTTGGCTACATCTGGTCAAGCCCATACTGGCATACATTTTTATCTAGTTATATATGTCTATCTTTTTTAGACACTTAATATGAAATGGAGGGTGTACTATTTTGTACTCTTGTTTTTCAAAAATGAAATATGCTTTAATCGTGCGAACCAGAAAGGCCAAAACTATGGGCTAATCCATGGTGTTATCACATGTGGTGAGCTAGATGTACTTTTATACTCCCTCCGTACTAAAATAATTGAAGATGATGTTGAACGGAATGAGTACTTGGTAAGTAATACAATATGTTAGAGTATCCCAGCCGTTGTGCCCTAGCGACATTTTTTCATCCGTGTGGGGTTGCGCCGGCCCAAATTTGGGGGTGGGGGGAGCAAAATTTTCCATCCATGTCCACCCCCTGGAATCTCAGTGCCTCGTCGAACGGACGCGTGACGGTAGGTCCACGAGCGCGTCGCCGTGGCGCACGACGACAAGCATGGGATTGAGTCGCCGCCATAGGCGAGCTCCAGCTCGACCCCGCCTCCTCCTGCCTTGCTCATCCGACATGCTCCTGCTGCTATCCGGGAAGACGAGTTCGCACAATGTCGTCCCGCATGGCGTCGAGGAGGTGCGCTGCAGCGGCGGCCGGACGTGGGGCGGGAGCAGCAGGTGACGATCGGAGGGAGAAGGGCGTGCATGGGAGGTGGAAGGAGAGAGAAGGGTGGGTTGGTGAGGGAAAAGGAGATAGAAAAGAAACAGTGGCTGACAGTGGGCCTTTTGGCGTGCAAAATAGCGCGATGCCGCCCAGATGCCCCCATATGCCGCCCGATGCGCTGGGGTTGGGTTGGGTGTGTTGGACCAAAATTTGGCCAAAACCAGTGCAAAATGAGGTGTGTGTCTGGCCCGTTTTTGCACATCAGATGCTCAAAAAGGAGTCTGGGGGCGTCTTGGCGGGCTGGATGGAAATACTCTTAATCACAACCTTGCTAATCACTCTTTTCAACAATACTTGAATTCCATTTGTCCAAATATAAATGTATATATTTGTACGTAGTGAGTAATTTCGTATCTTGCTTGTATTCGTGTAGTTAGTACTTGCTTGCATCAAAGTGTTCTTACTGTGAAACGTTAGGGTGAACGGTTGTACCCGTTGGGGTCGCCGGTTGCATGTTAATATACACAGGAAAAGCCCCTGTGGTGGAAACTACAAGTAGGATACATATTGGGGTAGAGTACTACTCTATACCCAATACGTAAAGGTACAATAACTCTAACACCCCCCCTTAATCGAAATTTGGGAGAGGTTTAGATTACGCTTGAACTCATCTAATTTTTTTAACACATAACGTTTTTGTGAAGCCATCTGCAATCGGATCCTTGATTGATATGAATCTGATATCAAGTTGCTTGCTAGCAACTCGTTCCCGAACAAAACAGAAGTCTATTTCAATGTGTTTTGTACGTGCATAAAAAACTGGGTTTGCAGAAAGGTAGGTGGCACCAAGATTATCACACCATAAACATGGTTTCTCTTGAAGTGAAACACCAAGTTCACGAACTAGTGCTTCAACCCAAATAAGCTCAATAGTGGCATTTGCAAGGGCTTTATATTCAGCTTCTGTACTGGATCTGGACACAGTAGGCTGTTTTCTGGCACTCCAAGAAACAAGGTTGGAACCAAAAAATATAGCAAATCCACCTGTAGAGAGTCTATCATCTAAATCGCCTGCTCAGTCTGCATCTGAATAAGGACTAAGAAGAGTGGATCTAGACTGCTGAAAAGTGAGACCAATCTTGATTGTGTCCTGAATATACCTTAAAATGCGTTTAACACCAGTCCAATTTGTAGTAGTAGGAGCATGAAGATACTGACATACCTTATTAACTAAAAAAGGAAGATCAGGTAGGGTCAAAGTCAGATACTGTAGTCCCCCAACAATGCTTCTATAATGTGTGATATCCTCAGATCCAAGAGGAGATCCATCTGTCAGCCATAAGGTATCTGTAACGGACAGAGGTGTTGGGCATGGTGTGCAAGAGCTCATACCAACACGAGCCAATAAGTCTGTGGCATATTTTTCCTAACTTAAGAGAAGTCCATTGGGCTGTTTGTGAACTTCAATACCTAGAAAATAATGAAGATCTCCGAGATCTTCGAGAGCAAAATCCGAGCTCAAGTGATGAAGGATAGCTGATATGGCTGAATCTGATGAGCTTGCAACAATGATGTCATCCACATAAATTAAGAGGAACATAGTGAGTCATGACTTATCATAGAGAAACAATGAAGTATCAGCTTTGGATGGAAGAAAACCAAGAGTGTGTAACTTGGAACTTAATCGAGAATACCAAGCTCGTGGAGCTTGTTTCAGACCATACAAGGCTTTATCAAGTTTGCAAACGTAGTTTGGAGTAGCGGAAGACTGAAAACCTTGTGGTTGTTTCATATAAACCTCCTCTTCCAGAACACCATGTAAGAACACGTTCTTCACGTCTAGCTGCCTTAAACTCCAGCCTCGAGAAACTGAGATAGAGAGAACAATTCTTATCGTAGCAGCCTTAACAACAGGGCTGAAAGTATCCTCATAGTCAATTCCATATCGTTGTTTGAATCATTTTGCAACAAGATGTGCCTTATACTTGTCCACAGTGCCATCAGCATGTTTCTTGACACGATACACCCACTTGCAATCAATAATGTTCTTGTTTGAAGTGGGAGGAACTAGGTGCCATGTTTTGTTATGAATGAGTGCATCATACTCTTCATCCATAGCTTGTTTCCACTTTGAATCATTTAGAGCTTCATTTAAAATTTTCGGTTTCCCTGTGGATGTTAGTAGACCATACTTGACAAGATTACCACTATAAATATTTGCCTTCTTACCATATGGAATAGTACCATCTGTAGGAATTCTCAGTTTGCGAATGCCTTGTTGTAGTCGTGTACGAGGTGCAGCAGAATCAGACATAGGAGAGGTCTGCACAGAAGATCCTGTAGAATCTTCAATCATTGGCCCAATCATTTGCCTGTCATTGCCAATCATTTGCGCAGAGGAATCATCATGAGAGTCCGTGCCGCTGTCACCCCTGTAGAGCCAATGATTGGCTCTATCACTGTTTGTAACATCCCAAGTATGAAAACATCCCTAGAATGTTTGATTTCTTGTTTAATTAAAGTATTGCATCATGTCATCATATTTATTTCCTTGTTTGCATTTGTTTTGCATCTGTTCTTCTTTGTTTTCATAATGGAAATTCAAACAATTTCAAATGCTGTGTTTCATACTTGTCATGTTACAATATTTTCAAATCAAAAGTTCAAACCAAAAACTCATTTTGTTTCCAAGTATTCCTTAATGTTCAACTATTAAAAGGAGGGCCTTTAATCAATCCATTAATTCCAAATGGTATTTCAAATTCAAATCAAAAACATTCAAACAGTACCCAATTTCAACTTATGAAAATCAGCAAAATAACCCTAACCACTTGTTCTTTTTAACCAATAGGGTTCACCCTAATAAACATGTTGCTTTTAATAAAAATCAATTAATAAGCAATTCTTTCAAATATTGATTTAAATTACAAAACAGTAATTAAAAATTGAACTTTGGAAAAACCAAACTTGGCATTTGGTCGTATTTGACCTAAATAGCCCACCCAAATTTTTATAAAATTTTTACTAACTCCAAACCTATCATTTCCTTCCATTTTCTATTTGCTGCAAAAAAAACAGAAGAACAAAAAAATAGAAAAAGGGAAAGCTAATGCGCGCGCGGCAGCTAACCTACGCAGCCCAGCCCAGCTAACCTCCCGCGCGGCCCGCATACCGTTTCGCCCGCGCCCCTCTTTCTGTTTCGCGTACGGCGCGCATCCGCCGCCGCCACGTCGGCGTACGGCGGAGCAGACGGTCCGCAGGGCTCCAAGCCCCCTATATCTACCCCCCCACGCGAGCGCCGCTGCCCTAGACCCTAGCTTACCCCTCCTCCCTCGCAGAGCGCCGCCAACCTCTCTCTCCCCGGTGAATTTCGCCGCCTCTGCCACTGCCACCGAGCGCCGCCGTGCCTGAATCCATGAAGCCCACCGTCGCCACCGTCCTCCTCCACCCTAGCTAGCTACGGGAACGGGATCGCCGCTTCCTCCTCGAGCTGGTGGACAACTCCGTTGAGCTCGACACCGTCTGGATCGCCGCCGCCGTCGTGAACCTCTCCGGCCACCGTCTGCACGTCCCTCTGCTTCACCTTCATTCGCGGTGAGCGCCACCGTGACCTCCTCCCCCTCTCTTCTTCATGCTCACAAGCACACGGGCACACCGCAACACCCCCCAGCACGGCAGTGAGCACAACCACGACGTGGATCGCCGCCGTTGAGCCACCGTGAGCACCTGTCAATGTTCAGAAACAAATCGTCGTCAGTTAAAATTTCAGAACCCGCTAACTGAACCTTACCTTGTGTGCGCGCTGTATACTGACAAGCAAACGCACACCACCGCAGTGGCAGTGCACTGCATCCACGCGCGCCCAGGTCGTGGGTTCGAGTCCCTGGCTCGCGCGATTAAAACCACATTTTTGCACCGAGTGCTGACAGGGTGGCCCCCCCTGTCAGCCACTGCGTTGCCACGCAAGCACGCGTAGGCCCAGGGCCCATCCGGCAGTGCCTTGGGCTAGCTCTCTGTGCGGTAACAAAAGTTTTCAAGCTTTTCTGTTTAAATCTAAATCCTTTTAAATTAACAGATTGGTCCCTAATTTGGAAATGCAAATAACTTTCATTTTAAAAACTCAAATAATAAAAATAAAATATGTGCACTGCTCTAAATTGAATTATCTACCTATTGGTAACATTTGTTTTCTGTTTTGAATTTTCCAAATGCATTTCAAATTTGAATTCAAATAATTCATTTGTAATTTGATAAAATCCATAACTAAATCATACTAAGTCCAAATAATGCAAATAAAATATGTTTTCCATGCTATTTCAAACCACCTATTCAAATATAAATTTTGTTTCATGGTTTGAATAATTAAAATTGCTTAAATAATTTAAACCTTGTTTAAATCATTTAAATTTGATAAAATCATAACTTGCTCAAATTAAATTATTTTTGAACATGCAAAATATGTTTTCCAACTAGAAAAGTATAAACTTTTCAAATGTGAATTTGAATTTATGTTTTGCAACAAATAAAATTCAAATAATATTCATACTTGTTTTAAACTCAATTAAAACTTGTTTAATCTTGTTTAATTCATAATAAATTCATCCTAATTCCTTTTTCAATATTTGAAACATGTAATCCAACTAAAATTTTGTATTCTTTTCAAATATGAATTTTGTTATTTATTTTGCACAATTTAAATTGGTGAAAACAACAACTATTGTGAAATCCCTTTAAGGAACCAATAATTCCCTAACTTAATAAATAAATTTCTAAATTGGTAAACCTTATTTCCAATTGGTTCTATTGTTGTTATTTTGTTGTTTTCCTCATCCATGCATCATACTAATCCACTTCACCTGTTGGTTAATTGGAAAACAATTGCTTCAACCAAAATTCATGGGCTTTTCATATGCAACTCAAGATTGCATGTGGGTCCATTTAATCATGTATTGTTTCCCATGTCAACTATTTTATTTTAATGCATCCATATAACTTGACATGCATCATCCCTTGATTGTGCACTATGCCATGATATTGATTGTTTATATTTCTGCATTGTTTGTTTGCTTCTTCTCGGATAGACGACGACGTTGAGACAGACGATACTTACGACACCCCTTCTTAGGATCTAGCTCAGTACCAGGCTGCTGAGTTTGCAGGCAAGTTCTCACTCACATGAACCATTGTGTTCCTTTCAACATTGGTTACCGATACTTTCCGTTGTCTATTTTGCTAGCCCTATGTATAGTTGTCTGTTACGAACCTATCACATGAATCCCTTAACCCTGATATTGCCTCACCTCCACCCCTACAACCCCATTGTTTGAGCCAGTGTCTTACTAGCATGCTTAGGTTGTTTTGCTCGAGTCTGTTACCCGTTACTTTCTGTTACTATATTTCTATTATGTTCTGGGGGCTCGATGTTAATCAATCAACCTGTTAATAATAATATGCTGATAAGGCACCGGCAGGAGGCCCTGTGTGGTTTTGAGGCCTGCTAGTGTCGACCCTAATAGTAAAAGGGTATTGTCTACTGATCCATGATGAGCGCACTATCCGCATGTGGGAAGCGTGTATGGGCGCCCCCCTCAATTTGATTCGATTCGCATCTCGTCCAAATCGCCTCATTTAGTTCGTGTTTTCCATTTGCCGCATGCATGTTTTTGCGAGCCCAGCGCAGGGTGGAACTTTTGTAGTCGGCATATAGGGGGACACGTTCTTAGAGTGCTATGAGGGTCCCCTTTCTTCGGGGCTCGATTAGCCGTGCGCCCAAGGTGCTTTGGGCTTGATGCGAAGAAGAGTTGAGTTGTGTTGAGTGCCCCGCTTGGTGGGAGGCATCCCATCTGGCGGGTTATTCATACGTGTACGGCCAAATTGGTGCACCCCTGCAGGGATGAATCTTCTCGAGAAGCCGTGTTTTCCGCGGTTATGGTTGACTTGGTGAAAGTACTGGCTAACAAGTACTTAGAACAACTTACACCTAACTATTGATAACTTGACTAGTAATAGACTTATTCACACAACAACTTCATCCATCATTCATTAATCCAACTGTGTGAGTTATCCTCGGATTGCTTCTTTGGATAAGGGGCGAGATCCAGGATGGGTTTGTTTGGTGGTTAGCTATAGTTGGTTACGATACGCTATCTTATCTTCTTTCTGTTAGCCGGAAGTGGTAGAATCTCTGTAGTTGGTTAGCGCAGCCAGTTGCAGCATCTTTTATATCCCCTTTATTCCGTTGAACCCAAGGCATTTGTGCTTGGTGTTGACGGGCTACACTTTGGTGAACTGTGAGTCTTGCTTGCCAGTACGTTTATGTACTGACCCCTTTGGGGCTGTGGTTTCCGCAGACTACGCTTACGAGGATCCCAGTGACGGCTACTACGTGGAGTTTGACGAGGCTGCTGACGAGTAGGTAGCGGACCCGGGCAGGATCCGAGACTACGTGGATGGGCTCCGTCTCTCTTTCAGTTCCCGGCTTCTTAAGCCTATTTGGATTTGTCTGTAGTCAGACCCCTTTGAATGCTTCCGCTGAGATGTAATGATGTTATGTTGGGACATGTGTCCTCTGGATGAGTGTATTTGCTATCTCTGCTCTAGTGAGAGCCATTTGCAACTTATTTCAATCTTTTGTGTCTTAGAGATATGTTGTGCTATCATCCTGTTACAAACCGTTGACGTACCATGTGTGTATGGTATGAAGTACGTCAATGGTAGTATCCTGATTTCTATGGGATAGTTTACGTCGACGCTGAACAGATAGGGGTTGGTTGTCACACATACGTGTGTTGGCCTACTCGTAAGAGGACGCGGGTGCCGGTAAGTCCCGTAATCCAGTCTACTACTGTTCAACGGAACGGCGAGTATCCTTTAGAAGTCCGGGTGCGACAAATGGTATCAGAGCCTGTCTGCCTGTAGGATCCCTTTTACTGGTCGCAGTTGAGTCTAGAAACTATTTTGTAGCTATATAGGAAAAATGAAACGTGAGAGTAGGAATTCTGCCATTTTTCTTCTTTCCCCACCCACCCTCCCTTTTCTGGTAAGGAAGTGCAACGTTGTTTTCTCTTCTCACCTAAACTTTCAAGTTAGGTTTTCACGTGTTTTGGGTTCTCCGTAGTACCTCAGGATTTTTGGTCTCGTGTTTCCCGATGTTGCTTCAATATCCTGTTCTTTTCAACATCTTTATCGTCCGTTGAAACCTTGTTGTTGTTTTCCACTTCAGTTCTCTACCGGCGTCTAATCAAAACTTCCCCAATCATCTGCAGATGGATTTCAGGTTCTACCCGCAGGTGGTTCGGATGACTCGTTGCGAGAGCACTGCCGGTTATCCGGAGATGCTGAGAGACATGGTCACTTATCTGGGGTTCCGTTGGGCACCAGAGTACCAGGTCTACGAGCAGCAGCGAGAGTTTGACCACACCTACTACCAGGCTATCGTCTACATTCTGTCAGATGATGGCATGAGCGTTGTCCACCGCTACGAGGCAGTAGGTTCCACAGTGGATATGGCTATGCAGCAGGCAGCTTATGTGAGTCTCACCGTCCTTCGTGCTGACTACTGGGGATTTGACGATTCTATCTATCGCCACATCCCCCGTGGTTACATCACTTCGGAGGGAGCTCATTTCACTCTCTACGACAACTTGGATGTCTACGAGCATGATAACACCAGGCTGCACACCACCGCTCAGTTTGTGAGGCACAGTGACGCAGTTGCCACCACACTTTCTCAGGAGTTGGCCTCAGTCAGAGAGCAGCTCTACCTTGCTTTGACTCGTCTGGCGACGTACACCACAGACTTTTTTGGAGATGAGCGCTTTGCACGTTTCGATCAGCCAGTTGGTCGTCGTCTGCCAGATGCTGGAGGTTAAGAGCCGATCAGAGGTCCACTCCTCAACCTCGGTGCTGGTTACACTGGGATTCCACGCTTTGGAGCACAGGGAGTCGACGCTATGTACTTCACCACACCTAGAGTCGCTCTCAGGCCACGTCAGATCTATGTGGATCGCCGTTCTACCTACTTTCGTGGGCGTGCTCCTCACCGTACCTCTCGTCGTACTACTCACCGCCGTCCTGCGTGATGAGCATGGGAGTACCGATGTATCCATTCCTAGCTATGTTTAGTTATCCTTTGGCTTTCGAACCATGTATTGGTGTGTTGGATATTCTGATGTATTTGAACATGTGATGATGTACCTGTTGGTTATCTATTCATGCGTCGGAATAATCTCTCTTTTCGGTTACCAAGTCTATCCTTTTCTGTTGTTGTGCTAAAATGCATGTCTATTCAGGATGCCGCCAACAAGGAACAACCCGCCTGAGCCACCGCCAATCACGGAGCTGTTGACTCAGATGACTCAGGTCGTGACGCAGATGGCCCAGTTCCAGGCAAATCAGCACAACAACCAGAATGCTCCACGAGTCAGCATCAAGGAGTTTCTGAGTCTGGGTCCGAGAGCTTTCGTGGCAACACGCGAGCCTCTGGATGCTGATGACTGGATCCGGGAGATGGCCAGGGCTCTGGACATTGCTCACGTTGCCGAGGAAGACAAGGTCAAGTATGCCACCTACCTACTGAAGGGTCAGGCAGCTACTTGGTGGGAGAACTACCAGACCATGAGAGCTGGCTACCCAATCACCTGGGGCTGTTTCAAGGATGCCTTCCTGAAGCACCACATCCCAGATGGCCTCATGGAAAGGATGCGTGAAGAGTTTTGCTCTCTTAAGCAAGGCAAGCTGGACGTCATTGGCTATCAGAATGAGTTCAATCGTCTCGCTCGATACGCTGGTGATGAGGTGTCCACTGAGGCTAAGAAGATGGCAAGGTTCCGCCGAGGTTTTAACCCGGAACTCAAGTACGCACTCACCAACGTCAAGTGCAAAGACTTCGAGGAGCTCATGAACACCGCGCTCAATGAAGAAAATGGGCGCAAGGCGTTCGAGGAGTCTCGTAAGCACTCGCGTGAGGGTGGTTCCTCCTCCAACATGACCACCCCTCCGCAGAAGCGCCGCATCTGGGTGCCAAATGGTGCTGTCACTCGGGCTCCATATGCCCAAGCTTCTCCAGGCTTTGCTCCCCGCCCACCCAAACCATCTCAGATGCATGGTCAGAGGGTTCCAATGGGGAAGCCAAGGCCAGGTCCTCCTCGTGTCGTCACTTGCTTCAAGTGCAAGGAGACTGGACACTACGCCGACAAGTGCACTCAGAGTCAGCTACCTCCACCTCCTCGCCCCAACACCAACCAGGCAATGGTGCGTGCTCCCCCGGCTAAAGCCTTCAACTCCAACAACAGGCCTGTCGGGAGGACCGCGAGGGTGAATCATATCAAGGCCGACAGAGCTGAGGAAGCTGCTGACGTTGTTCTCGGTATATTACCCGTAAACTCTTTTCCAGCTAAAGTGTTGTTTGATACCGGAACATCGCATTCTTTTGTGTCAAAGATCTTTGCAACAACGTACAACCTAGTTCTGGTTCCACTAAGCAATCAAATAACTGTTCACTCTCCGGGATCTCAAATGTTGACTTCCAAGATAAGTATGGACAATCAAATCCTAATTGGAGGTCGCATATTCCTTGCTTCACTCATGTTGCTGGGAAATTCTGACATTGATGTCATCCTTGGCATCGATTGGTTGAAGACCAACAAAGCTAAAATTGACTGTGCTCAAAAGTCAATAACTCTCTCCCACCCTTCTGGCTAGATAGTCTATTCTCCATATGGATCAAGTTCTGTTCAGCTGTTCAACCTCGATGCAAAACCTCTACCTCTACTCGAAAATGTTCCGGTGGTTTGTGAATTCCCTGACGTCTTTCCAGAAGAGTTGCCAGGGATGCCTCCGGACAGAGCAGTTGAGTTCGTGATCGAGCTTGAGCCAGGTACTGCTCCAATCTCTAAGCATCCATACAAGATAGCTCCTCCTGAACTAAAATTGTTGAAGGAGCAAATCGATATGTACATGGAGAAAGGTTACATTCAGCCTAGTTCCTCCGCTTGGGGTTGCCCAACTCCGTTCGTTGCCAAAAAGGATCAAACAAAGAGACTCGTGGTTGACTATCGTCCTCTCAACGAGAAAACCATCAAAAACAAGTATCCAATTCCTCGTATCGATGATCTTTTTGATCAACTTGCTGGAGCCTCAATATTCTCAAAGTTGGACTTGAGGATGGGTTACCATCAAATAAAGATCAGAAAGGAAGATATTCCAAAAACAGCTTTCACCACTCGGTACGGTCTATATGAATACACCGTCATGTCCTTTGGTCTCACCAATGCACCGGCGACATTCTCTAGACTTATGAATTCTGTCTTCCATGAATACCTCGACAAGTTCGTTGTGGAATATCTCGATGATATTATGGTCTACTCAAAATCCGAGGAAGAGCATGGAGAACATCTTCGTCTCACTCTCATGAAACTTCGCGAGCATCGTCTATATGCCAAGTTCTCCAAATGTGAGTTCTGGATTCCAGAAGTTGCTTACCTTGGTCATATCATCTCAGCCAAGGGCATAGCCATTGATCCAGAAAAGGTTAAAGCAATTGTTGATTGGAAACCTCCTAAGACGGTAAAGCAAGTAAGAAGCTTTCTGGGCTTGGCTAGCTATTGCCGTCGTTTCGTCCAAAACTTCTCCAAGATTGCCAAACCTCTCACTGATCTCACAAAGAAGGACAAGAAGTTCGTTTGGACTCCACAGTGCGAGGAAAGTTTCAATCTCCTGAAGACTAAACTCACTTCTACCCCAGTTCTGGTTGGCCCAGATACTACCAAACCTTTCCAGATATTCTGCGATGCATCTCTCCAAGGTCTAGGTGCAGTTCTTATGCAAGAACGTCAAGTTGTGGCTTATGCTTCACGTCAGTTGAATGCACATGAGCAAAACTATCCCACTCATGACCTAGAACTTGCAGCAGTTGTGTTTGCCCTCAAGAAATGGAGACAATACTTGTTGGGTAACCGCACTGAAATCTTTTCCGATCATAAGAGTCTGAAATACATCTTCACTCAACCAGATCTAAACCTCAGGCAAATGAGATGGCTTGAGAAGATTAAAGACTTCGATCTCACCATTTCTTACACTCCAGGCAAGGCTAATGTTATGGCCGATGCTCTCAGTCGCAAGTCCTATTGCAATAATCTCATGATCATGGAAAGCCAACCTCCACTTCATGAAGAATTCCAGAAGCTGAACCTTGGTCTTGTTCCTCAAGGATATCTTGCAAGCTTGACAGCTAGTCCAACTCTCGAGGACAAGATTCGTTCTGAACAACTTCGTGATGCTGAAATCAAGAAGATGTAGAGCAGATCAAAGAAGGCAATGATAAATTCAAGTCCTTCTCAATTGATGACAAGGGAACTGTGTTCTTCGAAGGACGCGTTGCAGTTCCTCAGATTCAAAGTCTCAAAGATGTCATTCTCAAGGAGGCTCATGAAACTCCTCTCTCCATTCACCCTGGAAGTACAAAGATGTACCAGGATCTTAAGACACTGTATTGGTGGCCTGGCATGAAACGTGAAATTGCTCAATACGTTTCTGAATGCGACGTTTGTCAACGTGTTAAGGCAGTCCATCAGAAAACAGCCGGTCTACTCCAACCTCTGAAAATTCCTGAGTGGAAGTGGGACATGATTGAAATGGACTTCGTTACTGGGTTTCCAAAGTCCAAGAAGGGCAACGATGCAATCTTCGTTGTCATTGATCGTCTCACTAAGGTAGCTCACTTCTTTGCTGTCAAAGAAACAATCTCAGCTAGCCAGTTAGCAGAGCTATACACAACAAAGATTGTTCCCCTTCATGGTGTTCCATTGGAAATAAGCTCAGACCGTGGAAGCATATTCACTTCTCATTTCTGGAAGAGTTTCCAAGATGCATTGGGCACCAAGCTTCTGTTCAGCACAGCTTATCACCCTCAGTCTCAGGGGCAAGTCGAAAGAGTCAATCAGATTCTCGAGGATATGCTCAGAGCATGTGGTCTCTCCTTTGGCATGAAATGGGAGGATTGCCTTCCATATGCTGAATTCTCCTACAACAACATCTTCCAGGCAAGCCTAGGCATGGCACCATTTGAAGCACTCTATGGCCGCAAATGCAGGAGTCCAATCAATTGGTCTGGAGCTGGTGAACTTTCACTCTTAGGCCCTGACATTGTTAAGGAAGCCGAAGAGAAAGTTCGTATCATTCGTGACAATCTCAAGATTGCTCAGTCTCGTCAGAAGAGCTATTATGACAGCAAGCACAGGGATATGATCTATGCACCTGGTGACAAAGCATATCTACGTGTAACTCCCCTCATAGGCACTCATCGTTTTGGTGTGAAAGGAAAGCTTGCACCAAGATACATTGGTCCTTTCAACATTCTCTCAAGGCGTGCGGAAAATGCCTATCGTCTTGAACTTCCAGAAAAACTATCCAAGGTGCACGATGTGTTTCACGTGTCACAGCTCAAGAAGTGTTTCAAAGATCCAGATCGTGCAGTTGATCATGATTCCATTGAACTGCAAGATGATCTCTCTTACGAGGAGCACCCTGTTCGTATTCTCGATGAGACCGAGCGTAAGACTCGCAACAAGAGCACCAAGTTCTTGAAAGTGCAGTGGTCTCATCATTCCGATAAAGAGGCAACGTGGGAGACCGAAGAGGATCTTCGCAAGAAGTATCCGGACCTTTTCGCTTCTCAGTAAGGAATCTCGGGGCGCGATTCCTTCGAGGGGGGGCGTTTTGTAACATCCCAAGTATGAAAACATCCCTAGAATGTTTGATTTCTTATTTAATTAAAGTATTGCATCATGTCATCATATTTATTTCCTTGTTTGCATTTGTTTTGCATCTGTTCTTCTTTGTTTTCATAATGAAAATTCAAACAATTTCAAATGCTGTTTTTCATACTTGTCATGTTATAATATTTTCAAATCAAAAGTTCAAACCAAAAACTCATTTTGTTTCCAAGTATTCCTTAATGTTCAACTATTAAAAGGAGGGCTTTTAATCAATCCATTAATTCCAAATGGTATTTCAAATTCAAATCAAAAACATTCAAACAGTACCCAATTTCAACTTATGAAAATCAGCAAAATAACCCTAACCACTTGTTCTTTTTAACCAATAGGGTTCACCCTAATAAACATGTTGCTTTTAATAAAAATCAATTAATAAGCAATTCTTTCAAATATTGATTTAAATTACAAAACAGTAATTAAAAATTGAACTTTTGAAAAACCAAACTTGGCATTTGGTCGTATTTGACCTAAATAGCCCACCCAAATTTTTATAAAAAATTTACTAACTCTAAACCTATCATTTCCTTCCATTTTCTATTTGCTGCAAAAAAAAACAGAAGAACAAAAAAAATAGAAAAAGGAAAAGCTAATGCGCGCGCGGCAGCTAACCTACGCAGCCCAGCCCAGCTAACCTCCCGCGCGGCCCGCATACCGTTTCGCCCGCGCCCCTCTTTCTGTTTCGCGTACGGCGCGCATCCGCCGCCGCCACGTCGGCGTACGGCGGAGCAGACGGTCCGCAGGGCTCCAAGCCCCCTATATCTACCCCCCCACGCGAGCGCCGCTGCCCTAGACCCTAGCTTACCCCTCCTCCCTCGCAGAGCGCCGCCAACCTCTCTCTCCCCGGTGAATTTCGCCGCCTCTGCCACTGCCACCGAGCGCCTCCGTGCCTGAATCCATGAAGCCCACCGTCGCCACCGTCCTCCTCCACCCTAGCTAGCTACGGGAACGGGATCGCCGCTTCCTCCTCGAGCTGGTGGACAACTCCGTTGAGCTCGACACCGTCTGGATCGCCGCCGCCGTCGTGAACCTCTCCGGCCACCGTCTGCACGTCCCTCTGCTTCACCTTCATCCGCGGTGAGCGCCACCATGACCTCCTCCCCCTCTCTGCTTCATGCTCACAAGCACACGGGCACACCGCAACACCCCCCAGCACGGCAGTGAGCACAACCACGACGTGGATCGCCGCCGTTGAGCCATCATGAGCACCTGTCAATGTTCAGAAACAAATCGTCGTCAGTTAAAATTTCAGAACCCGCTAACTGAACCTTACCTTGTGTGCACGCTGTATACTGACAAGCAAACGCACACCACCGCAGTGGCAGTGCACTGCATCCACGCGCGCCCAGGTCGTGGGTTCGAGTCCCTGGCTCGCGCGATTAAAACCACATTTTTGCACCGAGTGCTGACAGGGTGGCCCCCCCTGTCAGCCACTGCGTTGCCACGCAAGCACGCGTAGGCCCAGGGCCCATCCGGCAGTGCCTTGGGCTAGCTCTCTGTGCGGTAACAAAAGTTTTCAAGCTTTTCTGTTTAAATCTAAATCCTTTTAAATTAACAGATTGGTCCCTAATTTGGAAATGCAAATAACTTTCATTTTAAAAACTCAAATAATAAAAATAAAATATGTGCACTGCTCTAAATTGAATTATCTACCTATTGGTAACATTTGTTTTCTGTTTTGAATTTTCCAAATGCATTTCAAATTTGAATTCAAATAATTCATTTGTAATTTGATAAAATCCATAACTAAATCATACTAAGTCCAAATAATGCAAATAAAATATGTTTTCCATGCTATTTCAAACCACCTATTCAAATATAAATTTTGTTTCATGGTTTGAATAATTAAAATTGCTTAAATAATTTAAACCTTGTTTAAATCATTTAAATTTGATAAAATCATAACTTGCTCAAATTAAATTATTTTTGAACATGCAAAATATGTTTTCCAACTAGAAAAGTATAAACTTTTCAAATGTGAATTTGAATTTATGTTTTGCAACAAATAAAATTCAAATAATATTCATACTTGTTTTAAACTCAATTAAAACTTGTTTAATCTTGTTTAATTCATAATAAATTCATCCTAATTCCTTTTTCAATATTTGAAACATGTAATCCAACTAAAATTTTGTATTCTTTTCAAATATGAATTTTGTTATTTATTTTGCACAATTTAAATTGGTGAAAACAACAACTATTGTGAAATCCCTTTAAGGAACCAATAATTCCCTAACTTAATAAATAAATTTCTAAATTGGTAAACCTTATTTCCAATTGGTTCTATTGTTGTTATTTTGTTGTTTTCCTCATCCATGCATCATACTAATGCACTTTCACGTGTTGGTTAATTGGAAAACAATTGCTTCAACCAAAATTCATGGGCTTTTCATATGCAACTCAAGATTGCATGTGGGTCCATTTAATCATGTATTGTTTCCCATGTCAACTATTTTATTTTAATGCATCCATTTAACTTGACATGCATCATCCCTTGATTGTGCACTATGCCATGATATTGATTGTTTATATTTCTGCATTGTTTGTTTGCTTCTTCTCGGATAGACGACGACGTTGAGACAGACGATACTTACGACACCCCTTCTGAGGATCTAGCTCAGTACCAGGCTGCTGAGTTTGCAGGCAAGTTATCACTCACATGAACCATTGTGTTCCTTTGAACATTGGTTACCGATACTTTCCGTTGTCTATTTTTCTAGCCCTATGTATAGTTGTCTGTTACGAACCTATCACATGAATCCCTTAACCCTGATATTGCCTCACCTCCACCCCTACAACCCCATTGTTTGAGCCAGTGTCTTACTAGCATGCTTAGGTTGTTTTGCTCGAGTCTGTTACCCGTTACTTTCTGTTACTATATTTCTATTATGTTCTGGGGGCTCGATGTTAATCAATCAACCTGTTAATAATAATATGCTGATAAGGCACCGGCAGGAGGCCCTGTGTGGTTTTGAGGCCTGCTAGTGTCGACCCTAATAGGAAAAGGGTCTTGTCTACTGATCCATGATGAGCGCACTATCCGCATGTGGGAAGCGTGTATGGGCGCCCCCCTCAATTTGATTCGATTCGCATCTCGTCCAAATCGCCTCATTTAGTTCGTGTTTTCCATTTGCCGCATGCATGTTTTTGCGAGCCCAGCGCAGGGTGGAACTTTTGTAGTCGGCATATAGGGGGACACGTTCTTAGAGTGCTATGAGGGTCCCCTTTCTTCGGGGCTCGATTAGCCGTGCGCCCAAGGTGCTTTGGGCTTGATGCGAAGAAGAGTTGAGTTGTGTTGAGTGCCCCGCTTGGTGGGAGGCATCCCATCTGGCGGGTTATTCATACGTGTACGGCCAAATTGGTGCACCCCTGCAGGGATGAATCTTCTCGAGAAGCCGTGTTTTCCGCGGTTATGGTTGACTTGGTGAAAGTACTGGCTAACAAGTACTTAGAACAACTTACACCTAACTATTGATAACTTGACTAGTAATAGACTTATTCACACAACAACTTCATCCATCATTCATTAATCCAACTGTGTGAGTTATCCTCGGATTGCTTCTTTGGATAAGGGGCGAGATCCAGGATGGGTTTGTTTGGTGGTTAGCTATAGTTGATTACAATACGCTATCTTATCTTCTTTCTGTTAGCCGGAAGTGGTAGAATCTCTGTAGTTGGTTAGCGCAACCAGTTGCAGCATCTTTTATATCCCCTTTATTCCGTTGAACCCAAGGCATCTGTGCTTGGTGTTGACGGGCTACACTTTGGTGAACTGTGAGTCTTGCTTGCCAGTACGTTTATGTACTGACCCCTTTGGGGCTGTGGTTTCCGCAGACTACGCTTACGAGGATCCCAGTGACGGCTACTACGTGGAGTTTGACGAGGCTGCTGACGAGTAGGTAGCGGACCCGGGCAGGATCCGAGACTATGTGGATGGGCTCCGTCTCTCTTTCAGTTCCCGGCTTCTTAAGCCTATTTGGATTTGTCTGTACTCAGACCCCTTTGAATGCTTCTGCTGAGATGTAATGATGTTATGTTGGGACATGTGTCCTCTGGATGAGTGTATTTGCTATCTCTGCTCTAGTGAGAGCCATTTGCAACTTATTTCAATCTTTTGTGTCTTAGAGATATGTTGTGCTATCATCCTGTTACAAACCGTTGACGTACCATGTGTGTATGGTATGAAGTACGTCAATGGTAGTATCCTGATTTCTATGGGATAGTTTACGTCGACGCTGAACATATAGGGGTTGGTTGTCACACATACGTGTGTTGGCCTACTCGTAAGAGGACGCGGGTGCCGGTAAGTCCCGTAATCCAGTCTACTACTGTTCAACGGAACGGCGAGTATCCTTTAGAAGTCCGGGTGCGACACTGTTTTGGCCCGTGGCGACGAAACGGAGCCAGGAGACGGGCTGGCGAAGGGTGATTCGTTCGGGCGAAGAGACGCCCCTTCGGCCACTGAAGGGGTAGCATCGTACAGCAGCGGCCGACGCATGGAGACAGACGCATGCGGAGACTGGGCGGGCGAACCAACGCTACTGGCCTGCACGGATCCCAGGGGAGATTTTGCCCCGAAATCCACCTCGGGATCGCTCCCGTCAGCCTCATCATTGGCGTTGTCCCCTATTGTCCTATTCTCCGGAGTGGGAGGGGTATTTGATGTGCCATTTGATGCATTTTCTTCAGAATTTTGACCAAAATCTTGAACCGAAGTATTGGAGCGTTCATCAACAACCGCCTGTGGAGAATTAACAGGAGGAACAATATGCAAATAATGATCACTAGAGTGCACCCCCCTATCAAAACATGTCGAAGAGGAAGAATCATCTTGTGAGAGAAGAAGAATTTCTTAGCGGAGACATCTACCCGCATTTGGATCAAGGGAGGCAAAAGGAAACAAGTTCTCATCAAAGACAACATCGCGAGAAATATAGACGCGACCAGTGGCCATATCAAGACATTTGACTCCTTTGTGACAAGGGTTGTATCCAAGAAAGACACATTTCTTGGATCGAAAAGAGAGTTTATGTTTGTTGTATGGGCGAAGGTTGGGCCAACAGGCACAACCAAAGACACGTAGGGACTCATATTTTGGTGTGACTTGGAGAAGTTTTTAAGTGGGAGTGGCAAAGTTTAGGACTTTGGTAGGAAGCATGTTTATAAGAAAGGTAGCTGTAATGAAACTACCAAATTCCACGCGGACTGTGACGTTTCAATACCGTTGCGGATGGGCTCCAAACCGTCACTAAGAGCAATCTGCGACGGTTTACGCGACGAAGTGAGAACGTTCCTGATCGACTGTCACGGATGATTCTGCGACGATTAAATGAACACTAATCCGTCGCGAGCTACTGGCCGGCCCAGCACAAGGCCCAACAAGGAGCGACGTTTTTTTTCGTCGCAATGTGTGTACACGTGGCATCGTTTTCCCGTTACCCGTTACTGACGGCACTTCCACCGTTCCTGACGTCGTCATCGTCTTGACATTTTAAAAACGTCGCGATTGGAACTACCGTTACCTCCATTAATGACGTCATAATATGTGCGACATTTATTTTCTCGTCGCGGGCATAAGCAGTATAAGGTGCCACGTGTCGCTGTCATAATGTTCCACGTATACGCTTATTCCCGACGAATTTATAACGTTGACCGACGGTGCGATGTTTTAGGCCTGTCCCAATGCACCGTCTCTTAGCACGTTATCATATGTCTAATAAAAAATTAAGAGACAACATGTACAATGCATTGTATCTTAGATGTTGTATCTAAATTAATGATTTTGGGCTCATGCATGCATTTGATTGGCCTAGAGCCTTTTTTTGCCTATGGCCACGTGCCACTATCTCTCTTCATTAACTATAGTGCCACATAAGCAAAATGCCTATGGAACCGTGCTAAGAGACTTGCATTGGGATAGGCCTTAGTTCGTCGTAAGACGTCGCGAATCATGAGCCAGCACGTGTACCAAGACGGCATGTACACGTCGAAACGTTTCCGTGACATGTTTATTTCGTCGCGATTTCCATCCAATAAGGTGCCGCCTCATGAACCTACCATATAGTACCACGTGTCCTCGTATTTATAAGCATGGAAAATACTATACTAGTTTTCACAGCAAAGCAAACACAACAAATACATAAATTCCGAATATGGTCACAACATAGCTCGCCAGCAAAGGCAGTCTAATACAATTCAACAGACAACAAGCGGTTTCACAAAGGGCTACTCAGTTCCATATCTCGGATGAACTTGAGCCAACGTGCCGCCAATAAGAGTTTTGTACATTTCTTGACTCTTCTGCATACCTTTATGTTCCTCCGTCATACGCAGCAATTCTTGTCGATGCTTCATCCTATCTGCATCAGTTTGTTCCTTGGCCTGCTTCAACTCATCAACTACAGACTGCAGGTCCTGCCTCTGTTTTCTCTCGGAATCAAATTGAAGGTTAAGCTGAGACTTTGTTGCTCTTGCACTGGTTGTGACCCCACCTATGGTATTCAGGAACGAAGACTTTAGACGGTTCTTGGTCAGCATGGCAGCGACAGCTTCGGTGGCAGAAAGAGGTTCCTTGACATCGCCATCTACTGAAGTACGTTCTAGCATATGATATTGCATTTCTTCCTATAAAGCATGTAAAAGCTTTAGATGAAATAAAAGCTGAACTAGCTTGTAAGGAACATTGATATCATGACAAGCTTGTACATAACAAAGATGCAAATAGCAGATGACAAGCAATTAAGCACGCATGACAAGCTTGTAAGGAACATAAATGAAAAACATCAGATGACAGGCATGTAAGTAAACATGGCTGAAAATAGCAGACGACAAGCATGTACAGAACATAGATGAAAATAGCAGCTCACAAGGATAGATGAATTAGCAGATGAAAAGCAAGCAGCATGCATGTGCATGAACTATGAGATGACAAGCATAGGTGAAATAGCAGGAGTTTGCATCAGAATTCAAAAATGGAAGCATCAACACGTATCTAGAAGAATCTATTGAGGTAATTGTTGATCCCAGAGATAAACATTATTCTGAGGGACTTACAATTGCTCTTTTCACGGACGAAGAGAATCCACGTGTCTTGTTGTTGTGTGTACCTTTAAACAATTCAAAGGCATCTTCCCCCATGTCGCAGCAAACCTCGTAGCTACGAGAATCTGTGGCACTATGGAACTGGATGGCCTGTCTGCTTTGCCTGACTTTCATACAAGCCATCTACATAAACGAAGTATGAACTGATTAGACATAGTCCAGGTTATGGAATAGAAACAGTGGCAAGGTAGAGTGAACAAAGATAGTACATGTTTCCTGACTGAGGACCAGTTATCGACTAGCATGCACCATTCTGCTTCACTCATGCGCCCAACTACATCAGGAGGCGTTTGTAAAACTCTACTCTTGTCTCTAACGCTGTAAAAAAATCTTGCTTCAGAATATGGCGTCTTTGTCTTGTACAGTTCTTGAGATGCATCAGAAGAGATTGACGAATAACAGGGTCTCTGGGGTTCAGATGAAACTTTGACTGAAACAAAAAAAGAGCACTTTTCAGTTATATAAACAACAATGGAATGAACTGGAAGGTTGGGTTACAGAACTTACAAACACATGGCCGTGGTAGGAGGAAAATATACCTTCCCTTCCCTTGTACTCTTTCCAATGGGGGAAGATAGGGACAGTGTGCTTCAGAGCTAATGAACACGCAGTAACATACATGGCAGCAACCTTTGGGTCCACTGGCCTTGTCTTTCCCAGAGGAATAACAATTCTGATCCTGTTTCCTTTGGACATGTTTCTTCTCCTCCCATCCGCACCACTCGAAACAATGTCTTCACATGGGTAATCTACAGAAATTATGGCATTGCTAGAGTTAATATTCTGCATTTTGGATTTCCCTCCACACATGGCCCCTCGTAGAGCATGCAATCTCTGTGATATGCCATCTTGCTCTTTGTTGCAGGCACCTTGCTCCTCGACTTGGGAACCTTGCCCCTCGCCTAGAAATGGTGGCAGCTCTCCTTGCACACCTGGCAGCTCACCGTAGGGAGGTACCTGCTCGCATTGGGCGGCTACCTCGTCAACCTCCTCCTTCTGTTGGGAAGCTTTCAGCTGGCCATGGGCAAGTGCCTGCTCGCCTTGGACAGCTTCCTGCTGGCCTTGGGGAGCTTCCTCCTAGTCTTGGACCACTGGTCGCTTGAGTTCGTCATCTGCATACGGATGGACATGGGCAACTGCATGCTCGCGATGGGCCTTGACGCGCTTGCGTTTACAACCATGTCCACCAGGAGGTATCTTTGTCCTACCAGATGTACTCTTGACTTTAATGTTCCTAAACTGCACGGTTCATATGTACCAAATCAACTAGGATAATAGCACAAAATACATGGTAGAACAGTAATTAAGCCAGCAGTTCCACACAACATAAGTACCTTTATTGTTGATCTATCATGCAAGGCATGCCTTATCTAGATGGTGGATATGGTATAAATGGAAATAAATAGCTTACAATATAAGTCTAGAATTGATGACTTATGTGAATAAATGAAAATAAATAGCTCATACATGTTCTTTACAAATAGCCTTATCTTTCATTGGGATGTGACAACATAGAGTTAGAAAATCTTAGTGATGCAATTCGCTGTTTGACCATATCATATCAGTAATCTAATTTGTGGACCTAAGTATGATAGGATCGCAGGAGAAGTGATCTTAAGATTTATACAAGCTCGAAAATAAGCAAACTCTGACCAAAGGAACTTGACGGCTACCAGGCAGGCGAGGTGGCAGATCTTGAGGACGACCTGGACGGCGAGGTGGTAGATATTGACGGCGACTTGAAAGGCGAGGTATCAAATCTGGATGACGAGGTGGCAGATCTGGATGGCGTCCTGGACGGCGAGGTGGAAGCCCGGGAAGGCGAGCTGAGCGGCGGGGTGGACGACCGGGGACGGCAAGGTGGAAGCCCGGGAAGGCAAGCTGCACGGCAAGGTGGAAGACCGGGGACAGCCAGGTGTTAGCCCGGGAAGGTGAGCTACAGGGCGTCACGCTGGGCATAAAACCCGAAACCTGAATCCTGAACACAAAAATATCAAACCCGAACCCGAATAGACCAAACCCGAAAAACCCGAGCACCTATTCGGGTATCAATTCTAAAAACCCGAATTTTATATGGGAAATTCGGGTTTATACTTCTATAACCCGAACACCCCAAATAACCCGAAGTAGATAAGTAATTTTAGCCCAATACAATGAATTAATCGCTCGCATAGCCCAACAACGTGAATTAAACTCCCACACATCCCAAGAACGTATCGTTGACCACAAGTCTCGAAGCCTCAATCGCTGAACTTAACGCACACGAACAGGCCACGACGGACAGAGATCCTGACCTGGCCGCCGCCTGCACGCGGTGGCCTTCCACACACCCCGCACCCGCCTTAACCTGATATGACAAGGAGTTGCATCGTGTTTGCCGCCTCCCGCCGCCTACCTCGATGACGTGTTGTGGTGATATGCAGCGCCCGCCACCTACCTTGACGGCATGCTGGGGTACAGAGCAGCGCCCGTCGCCTATCTTGACGGCATACTGTGGTACAGCGCAGCGCTCGCCGCCTCCGTGGAGTAAACGACATGTTATGATGCAGTGCTGTTCCGGGGGAATCCCTATACTACGTGTATGGGTGCAGCGTCGCGCTGATCGGTCTGCCTAAGTTCTCCTCTAGTAGATACGACTCTGATACATTGAGGAATTTTTTTAAGTGATGCTCCTATTCGGGTAAATCGGGAAAACCCGAACCCGAATTATCGGGTACCCGAATTGTCGGGTTCTTATTATTTTGGCTAAATTTCGGGTATCATTTTTCAGAACCCGAATTTTGAAAAACCCGAATAAGCCGACCCGAATTTTTCGGGTAACCCGAACGCCCGTCCTGAACAGGGAGAGGTGGAAGGCCGGGGCAGAGTAGATGGGGTTTAGGAGGAAAGGGGGATTTCGGACAAGAAGAGGAGGGGAAATTTCGGCGAGGGGGCAGATAAGAGGGAGAGGTTCGAAATTTAGGGCGACATAGGTGGCAAAGTTTTTTGTCGATAATTTGGGTGAGCGGCGCGAAATTTTCTGCACCCGCCATATTTTGGTACATTGGCTGTAGAACATTGCTGGCCGTTGGATACATGATGGATGGTTTAAAAAGATAACCATTATTGAAATATGTTATTTAAGGATAATGGGAAGACATCTATAAATTACCGACATAAACTATTACTAATAATAAATAAATTACCCTACCATTGTCTTGGGTGTTCCTTGAGCCAAACCTAACACAACCGGCTCCGCTTTGGCTCCGCTTTGCTTTGCTACCCAATTGGCTCCGCTTTGCTACCCCTTTTCCGGCTCACGTAGAGGGGCCAAAACGCCGGTTCCATCTTTTTCCCCAACGGGGCTATGGTTTCTCCGGAGAGGGGCTATGGGACGTCTGAATGCCACCACAACACATGGTATGCCATAACATGTGTGTTAGAGTGTGGCATGGGTCTTGGATGCCCAAGATTCCCTCTATCTTCGTGCTAGGGTTTCACCGGCGTCGAATTCTCTCTCGCGGGTTCCAGGATTGCTTAATGAGAGCCTGAAACTACCGGATCTAACGGAACTAGGCGAATCTTGACAAGAGGTGGGCCCTAGCATTTGTCTTGAGTATTCCTTGATCCTAACATAACACGACCAAGCAATTGGTTACACTTTGGTACCCCCTTTCGGCTCATGTAGAGGGGCCAAAACGACAGTTCCGTCTTTTTCCCCAGCGGGGCTATGGTTTCTTCAGAGTGGGGGGCTCCGGATCATCCGAATGCCACCAAATCCCATGTTATGCGATACCATATGTGTTAGATTGTGGAATATAATGGGTCTGGGATGCCCAAGATTCCCTCGCTCTCTGTGTTAGGGCTTCACCGTCGTCGGATTCTCTCTAGCTGATTCCAAGACTACTTAGAGCCCGAAACTCCCGGATTTGACGGAACTAGGGGTAATCTTGCCAGGAGATGTGGACCCTAACATTTTCTTTGGTGTTCCTTGGGCCTAAACTAACACAACCAAACAATTGGTTCCACTTTGCTACCCCCTTCCGGCTCACGTAGAGGGGCCAGAACGGTTGTTCCGCCTTTTTCCCCATCGGGGCTATGGTTTCTCCGGAGGGGGGCTTCGGATCGTATGAATGCCACCAAATCCCATCCTATGACATACCATGTGTGTTATAGTGTGTCATGGACTTGGATACCCGAGATTACCTTGCACTCTTTGTTAGGGCTTCACCGGCGTCGGATTCTCTCTGGCGTGTTCCATGACTACTTAGAGCCCGAAACTCCCGGATCTGACGGAACTGGGGGAATCTTGCCAAGAGGTGGGCCCTGTCATTTTCTTGGGTGTTCCTTGGGCCTAACCTAACACAACAAAGCAGTTAGTTATATTTTCCTACCCCCTTATGGCTCACGTAGATGGGGCAGAACGACAGTTTCGTCTTTTTCCCCAGCGAGGCTATGGTTTGTCCGGAGAGGGGGCTCCCGATCGTCTGAATGCCAGCAAATCCCATTGCACGCCATACCATGTGTTCTAGAGTGTGGCATGAGTCTTGGATGCCCAGGATTCCCTCGCTCTCTGTGTTAGGGTTTCACCGGTGTCGGATTCTCTTTCGCGGGTTCCAGGACTAATTAATGAGAGCCCGAAACTCCCGGGTGTGACAGCACAAGGGGAATCTTGCCAAGAGGTGGGCCCTACCATTCTCTTGGGTGCTCCTTAGGGCTAATCTAACACAACCAAGCAGTTAGTTCCACTTTGCTACCCCCTTCCGGCTCATGTAGATGGGGCAGAACGACAATTTCGTCTTTTTCCCAGCGGCGTTATGGTTTATCCGGAGAGGGGGCTCCGGATCGTCTGAATGCCACCAAATCCCATTACGCGCCACACCACGTGTTAGAGTGTGTCATGGTATTGAATACCCGAGATTACCTCGCTCTCTGTGTTAGGGTTTCACCGGTGTCGGATTCTCTCTCGCGGGTTCCAGGAGTAATTAATGAGAGCCCGAAACTCCTGGGGTGTGACGGAACTGGGGGAATCTTGCCAAGAGGTGTTCCCTACCATTCTCATGGGTCTTGGATGTTCAAGATTCCCTTGCTCTCTGTGTAAGGGCTTCACCAGCGTCAGATTCTCTCTGGCGGGCCCGAAACTCCCGGATTGGACGGAACTAGGGGTATCTTGCCAAGAGTTGGACCCTAACATTTTCTTTGGTGTTCCTTGTGCCAAATTTAACACAGCCAAACAGTTGGTTCCACTTTGCTACCCCCTTCCGGCTCACGTAGAGGGGCCAGAACGGCAGTTCCGCCTTTTTTCCCAACGGGGGGCTATGGTTTCTCCGGAGGGGGGCTCCGGATCGTATAAATGCCACCAAATCCCGTGGTATGACATAACATGTGTGGTAGAGTGTCATGGTCTTGGATACCCGAGATTACCTCACTCTCTGTGTTAGGGTTTCACCGGTGTTGGATTCTCTCTCGCGGGTTCCAGGACTAATTAATGAGAGCCCGAAACTCCCGGGTGTGACGGAACTGGGGGAATCTTGCCAAGAGGTGGGTCCTATAGTTATCTTGGGTGTTCCTTGGGCCTAACCTAACACAACCAAGCATTTATTTCCACTTTTCTACCCCCTTCTGACTCTCGTAAATGGGGCAGAACGACAGTTCCGTCTTTTCCCCCAGTGGGGCTATGGTTTCTCCGGAGGGGGCTCCGGATCGTCTGAATGCCACCAAATCCCATGGTAAGTATACCATACCATGTGTTTTAGAGTGTGTCATGGGTCTAGGATTCCCAAGAGTCCCTCGCTCTCTGTGTTAGGGCTTCACCGGTGTCAGATTCTCTCTAGCGGGTTCCAGGACTACTTAGAGCCCGAAACTCCCGGATTCGACAAAACTAGGGGAATATTGCCAAGAGGTGGACCCTAAAATTTTCTTTGGTGTTTCTTGTTCCTAACCTAACACAACCAAACAGTTGGTTTCACTTTGCTACCCCCTTCCGGCTCATGTAGATGGGGCAGAACGACAATTCCGTCTTTTTCCCAGCGGGGCTATGGTTTATCCGGAGAGGCGGCTCCGGATCGTCTGAATGCCACAAAATCCCATTAAATTCCACACCACGTGTGATATAATGTGGCATGGGTCTTGGATTCCCAATATTCACTCGCTCTCAGTGTTAGGGTTTCACCGATGTCAGATTCTCTCTGGCGTGTTCTAGGACTACCTAGAGCCCGAAACTCCCGGATCTGACGGAGCTGGGGGAATCATTCCAAGCGGTGGACCCTACCATGGTATTAGGTGTTCCTTAGGCCTAACCTAACAAAGAAAAAAATTGGTTCCGCTTTGTTACCCCTTCCGGCTCATGTAGATGGGACAGAACGACAATTACGTCTTTTTCCCAGCGGGGCTATGGTTTATCCGGAGGGGGTGCTCCGGATCGTCTGAATGCTACCAAATCCCATGGTACGTATACCATACCATGTGTTTTAGAGTGTGTTATGGGTCAGGGATGCCCAATAGTCCCACGATCTCTGTGTTAGGGCTTCACCGGCGTCATATTCTCTCTAGCGGGTTTCAGGACTACTTAGAGCCCGAAACTCCCGGATTTGACGGAACTAGGGGAATATTTCCAAGAGGTGGACCCTAACATTTTATTTGGTGTTTCTTGTGCCTAACCTAACACAACCAAACAGTTGGTTCCACTTTGCAACCCCCTTCCGGCTCACTTAGAGGGGCCAGAACGTCAGTTCTGCCTTTTTCCCCAGCGGGGGGCTATGGTTTCTCCGGAGGGGGGCTCCGGATCGTATGAATGCCACTAAATCCCATGGTACGACATACCATGTGTGTTAGAGTGTGTAATGGTATTTTATACCCGATATTACCTCTCTCTCTGTGTGTTAGGGCTTCACCGGCGTCGGATTCTCTCTGGCGTGTTCCAGGACTACCTAGAGCCCGAAACTCCCCGATCTGACGGAACTGGGGGAATCTTTCCAAGAGGTGGGACCGACCATTGTATTGGGTGTTCCTTAGGCATAACCTAACACAACAAAGAAATTGGTTCCACTTTGCTACCCCCTTCCGGCTCATGTAGATGGGGCAGAACGACAATTCCGTCTTTTTCCTAGAGGGGCTATGGTTTATCCGAAGAGGCGGCTCCGGATCGTCTGAATGCCACAAAATCCCATTACAAGCCACACCACGTGTGATAGAGTGTGGCATGGATCTTGGATTCCCAAGATTCACTCGCTCTCTGTGTTAGGGTTTCACCGATGTCAGATTCTCTCTAGCGTGTTCCAGGACTACTTCGAGCGTGAAACTCCCGGATCTGACGGAGCTGGGGGAATCTTTCCAAGAGGTGGGCCCTACCATTTTATTGGGTGTTTCTTCAGCCTAACCTAACACAAACAAGAAATTGGTTTCACTTTGCTACCCCCTTTCGGCTCATGTAGATGGGGCAGAACGACAATTCCGCCTTTTTCCCAGCGGGGCTATGGTTTATCCGGAGAGGGGGCTCCGGATCGTCTGAATGCCACCAAATCCCATTACACGCCACACCACGTGTGATAGAGTGTGGCATGGGAGGATGACCAAGATTCACTCGCTCTCTGTGTTAGGGTTTCACCGGTGTCGGATTCTCTCTAGCATGTTCCAGGACTACTTAGAGCCCGAAACTCCCGGATCTGACGGAGCTGGGGGAATCTTTCCAAGAGGTGGGCCCTACCATTGTATTGGGTGTTCCTTAGGCATAACCTAACACAGACAAAAAAATAGTTCCACTTTGCTACCCCCTTTCGGCTCAGGTAGATGGGACAGAACGACAATTCCGTCTTTTTCCCAGCGGGGCTATGGTTTATCCAGAGAGGGTGCTCCGGATAGTCTGAATGCCACCAAATCCCATTACACGCCACACCACGTGTGATAGAGTGTGCAATGGTCTTGGACACCCGAGGTTACCTCGCTCTCTGTGTTAGGGTTTCACCGGTGTCGGATTCTCTGTCGCAAGTTCCAGGACTAATTAATGAGAGGCCGAAACTTCCCGGTGTGACGGAACTGGGGAATATTGCCAAGAGGTGTGCCCTACCATTATCTTGTGTGTTCCTTGGTCCTAACATAACACAACCAAACAGTTATGTCCACTTTGCTACCCCTTCCGGCTCACGTAGATGGGGCAGAATGATAGTTCCGTCTTATTTCCCCAGCGGGGCTATGGTTTCTCCGGAGAGGTGGCTCCAGATCGTCTGAATGCCACAAAATCCCATGGTATACCATACCATGTGTGTTAGAGTGCGGCATGGGTCTTGGATGCCCAAGATTCCCTCGCTCTCTGTGTAAGGGCTTCACTGGCGTCGGATTCTCTCTAGCGGGTTCCAGGACTACTTAGAGCCCGAAAATCCCGGATTGGACGGAACTAGGGGAATCTTGCCAAGAGGTGTACCCTAACATTTTATTTGGTGTTCATTGTGCCTAACCTAACACAGCCAAACAGTTGGTTCCACTTTGCTACCCCTTCCGGCTCACATAGAGGGACCAGAACGGCAGTTCCGCCTTTTTTCTCCAGCGGGGGCCTATGGTTTCTCCGGAGGGGGCTCCGGATCGTATGAATGCCACTAAATCGCATGGTATGACATACCATGTGTGTTATAGTGTGTCATGGTCTTTTATACCCGATATTATCTCTCTCTTTGTGTTAGGGCTTCACCGCCGTCGGATTCTCTCTCGCGTGTTCCAGGACTACCTAGAGCCCGAAACTCCTGGATCTGACGGAACTGGGGAATCTTTCCAAGAGGTGGGATCTACCATTGTATTGGGTGTTCCTTTGGCCTAACCTAACACAACCAAGAAATTGGTTGCACTTTGCTACCCCTTCCGGCTCATGTAGATGGGGCAGAACGACAATTCCGTCTTTTTCCGTGCGGGGCTATGGTCTATCCGGAGTGGCGACTCCGGATGTCTGAATGCCACAAAATCCCATTACATGCCACACCACGTGTGATAGAGTGTGGCATTGGTATTGGATTCCCAAGATTCACTCACTCTCAGTGTTAGGGTTTCACCGATGTCAGATTCTCTCTGGCGTGTTCTAGGACTACCTAGAGTCCGAAACTCCCGGATCTGACGGAGCTGGGGAATCTTTCCAAGAGGTGGGCCCTACCATTGTATTGGGTGTTCCTTCGGCCTAACCTAACACAACCAAGAAATTGGTTTCACTTTGCTACCCCCTTTCGGCTCATGTAGATGGGGCAAAACGACAATTCCGTCTTTTTCCCAGCGGGGATATGGTCTATCCGGAGAGGCGACTCCGGATGTCTGAATGCCACAAAATCCCATTAAATTCCACACCACGTGTGATAGAGTGTGGCATGGGTCTTGGATTCCCAAGATTCACTCGCTCTTAGTGTTAGGGTTTCACCGATGTCAGATTCTCTCTGGCGTGTTCTAGGACTACCTAGAGCCCGAAACTCCCGTATCTGACGGAGCTGGGGGGATCTTTCCAAGAGGTGGGCCCTATCATTGTATTGGGTGTTCCTTCGGCCTAACCTAACACAACCAAGAAATTGGTTCCACTTTGGTACCTACTTCCGGCTTATGTAGATGGGGCAGAACGACAATTCCGTCTTTTTCCTAGCGGGGCTATGGTTTATCCGAAGAGGGGGCTCCGGATCGTCTGAATGCCACCAAACCCATTACACGCCACACCACGTGTTATAGAGTGTGGCATGGGCGGATGCCCAAGATTCACTCGCTCTCTGTGTTAGGGTTTCACCGGTGTCGGATTCTCTCTCGCGTGTTCCAGGACTACTTAGAGCCCGAAACTCCCGGATCTGACGGAGCTGGGGGAATCTTTCCAAGAGGTGGACCCTACCATTGTATTGGGTGTTCCTTAGGCCTAACCTAACACAGACAAAAAATTGGTTCCACTTTGCTACCCCTTCCGGCTCATGTAGATGGGACAGAACGACAATTACGTCTTTTTCCCAGCGGGGCTATGGTTTATCCGGAGAGGGTGTTCCGGATCGTCTGAATGCTACCAAATCCCATGGTACGTATACCATACCATGTGTGTTAGAGTGTGTCATGGGTCTGGGATGCCCAATAGTCCCTCGCTCTCTGTGTTAGGGCTTCACCGGCGTCAGATTCTCTCTAGCGGGTTCCAGGACTACTTAGAGCCTGAAACTCCCGGATTTGACGGAACTAGGGGAATATTGCCAAGAGGTGGACCCTAAAATTTTATTTGGTGTTTCTTGTGTCTAACCTAACACAACCAAACAGTTGGTTCCACTTTGCTACCCCCTTCCGGCTCACTTAGAGGGGCCAGAACGCCAGTTCTGCCTTTTTCCCCAGCGGGGGGCTATGGTTTCTCCGGAGGGGGGCTCCGGATCGTATGAATGCCACTAAATCCCATGGTATGACATACCATGTGTGTTATAGTGTGTAATCTTCTTTTATAACCGATATTACCTCTCTCTCTGTGTTAGGGCTTCACCGGCGTCAGATTCTCTCTGGCGTGTTCCAGGACTACCTAGAGCCCGAAACTCCCGGATCTAACGGAACTGGGGAAATCTTTCCAAGAGGTGGGACCGACCATTGTATTGGGTGTTCGTTAGGCCTAACCTAACACAACCAAGAAATTGGTTCCACTTTGCTACCCCCTTCCGGCTCATGTAGATGGGGCCGAACGACAATTCCGTCTTTTTCCTAGAGGGGCTATGCTTTATCCGAAGAGGCGGCTCCGGATCGTCTGAATGCCACAAAATCCCATTACACGCCACACCACGTGTGATAGAGTGTGGCATGGATCTTGGATGCCCAAGATTCACTCGCTCTCTATGTTAGGGTTTCACCGATGTCAGATTCTCTCTGGCGTGTTCCAGGACTACTTCGAGCCTGAAACTCCCGGATCTGACGGAGCTGGGGGAATATTTCCAAGAGGTGGGCCCTACCATTTTATTGGGTGTTTCTTCGTCCTAACCTAACACAACCAAGAAATTGGTTTCACTTTGCTACCCCCTTCCGGCTCATGTAGATGGGGCAGAACGACAATTCCATCTTTTTTTCCAGTGGGGCTATGGTTTATCCGGAGAGGGGGCTCCGGATCGTCTGAATGCCACCAAATCCCATTACACGCCACACCACGTGTGATAGTGTGGCATGGGCGGATGCCCAATATTCACTCGCTCTCTGTGTTAGGATTTCACCGGTGTCGGATTCTCTCTGGCGTGTTCCAGGACTACTTAGAGCCCGAAACTCCCGGATCTGACGGAGCTGGGGGAATCTTTCCAAGAGGTGGGCCCTACCATTGTATTGGGTGTTCCTTAGGCCTAACCTAACACAGACAAAAAAATGGTTCCACTTTGCTACCCCCTTCCGGATCATGTAGATGGGACAGAACGACAATTCCGTCTTTTTCCCAGCGGGGATATGGTTTATCTGGAGAGGGTTCTACGGATAGTCTGAATGCCACCAAATCCCATTACACGCCACACCACGTGTGATTGAGTGTGCAATGGTCTTGGATACTCGAGGTTACCTCGCTCTCTGTGTTAGGGTTTCACCGGTGTCGGATTCTTTGTCGCGGGTTCTAGGACTAATTAATGAGAGCCCGAAACTTCCCGGTGTGACGGAACTGGGGAATATTTCCAAGAGGTGTGCCCTACCTTTCTCTTGGGTGTTCCTTGTTCCTAACATAACACAACCAAATAGTTATTTCCACTTTGCTACCCCTTCCGGCTCACGTAGATGGGGCAGAACGACAGTTCCGTCTTATTTCCCCAGCGGGGCTATGGTTTCTCCGGAGAGGTGGCTCCAGATCGTCTGAATGCCACCAAATCCCATGGTATACCATACCATGTGTGTTAGAGTGCGTCATGAGTCTTGGATGCCCAAGATTCCCTCGCTCTCTGTGTAAGGGCTTCACCGGCGTCGGATTCTCTCTAGCGGGTTCCAGGACTACTTAGAGCCCGAAACTCCCGGATTGGACGGACCTAGGGGAATCTTGCCAATAGGTGTACCCTAACATTTTATTTGGTGTTCATTGTTGACACAGCCAAACAGTTGGTTCCACTTTGCTACCCCTTCCGGCTCACGTAGAGGGACCAGAACGGCAGTTCCGCCTTTTTTCTCCAGCGGGGGGCTATGGTTTCTCCGGAGGGGGCTCCGGATCGTATGAATGCCACTAAATCGCATGGTATGACATACCATGTGTGTTAGAGTGTGTCATGGTCTTTTATACCCGAGATTACCTCTCTCTTTGTGTTAGGGCTTCACAGGCGTCGGATTCTCTCTCGCGTGTTCCAGGACTACCTAGAGCCCGATACTCCTAGATCTGACGGAACTGGGGAATCTTTCCAAGAGGTGGGATCTACCATTGTATTGGGTGTTCCTTTGGCCTAACCTAACACAACCAAGAAATTTGTTGCACTTTGCTACCCCTTCCGGCTCATGTAGATGGGGCAGAACGACAATTCCGTCTTTTCCCCTGCGGGGCTATGGTCTATCCGGAGAGGCGACTCCGGATGTCTGAATGCCACAAAATCCCATTACATGCCACACCACGTGTGATAGAGTGTGGCATGGGTCTTGGATTCCCAAGATTCACTCGCTCTCAGTGTTAGGGTTTCACCGATGTCAGATTCTCTCTGGCGTGTTCTAGGACTACCTAGAGCCCAAAACTCCCGGATCTGACGGAGCTGGGGGAATCTTTCCTAGAGGTGCGCCCTACCATTTTGTTGGGTGTTCCTTCGGCCTAACCTAACACAACCAAGAAATTGGTTGCACTTTGCTACCCCCTTCCGGCTCATGTAGATGGGGCAGAACGAAAATTCCGTCTTTTTCCCAGCGGGGCTATGGTCTATCCGGAGAGGCGACTCCGGATGTCTGAATGCCACAAAATCCCATTACATGCCACACCATGTGTGATAGAGTGTGGCATGGGTCTTGGATTCCCAATATTCACTCGCTCTCTGTCGTGGGATAATCACGGCAGACGTTACCGGGGGTAACTTGTCTTGGGGCAATTCGACTCTGGTGTTTGGGAGAGGGTCTAGCTCGAGGGAAACCATGGTGATACACGATCTGGTAGCCGGCAATCAAGTCGCCGAGTCTCCGATCTGAATATATTATCTCAACTCTCGTATTACAAAGGATACTCGAATATCTCGCGATTGTATGATTTCTTTTCGATCTAACCCTAGGGGCCGGCTTATATAATATCCGGACCCCCTGGCTTACCGTCCAAGGCATACTCGGAATCCTACCCGGGCACTGCTTACAAACCCTAAGTTTCCCTATCGGAACCCACAAACCGGGTTACAGGGCCTACACTCTTGGGCCTTCTAGAGACTCCTTTTCCTTAAGCCGGATCTTGCGCAGCACCCTTTGGGCCGAGTTACACCTTGGCATTAGCCTACCGGGTTATCATCCCTCCATGAGTAGTCCCCAGAATAGCTTGGGCTTCACGGGATCCTCCTTGAAGCGCATCCTATTCCCTGCAAAAATAACAAACATACAAGTTCATAGAGGCCGGGCTAGGTTGCTTTGATAAACAGCTAGGCCTAACTCCATTGGTGGTCTATATAATAACCCGACTCTCTCCGAATTTATCTCCAACCTTCCGGATCAACACTCTGAAGATAACATAGAAGACCCGGCTCATTTCATCCGTTAATTAGCCCGGATATCGCGGGAATGATTTGCTCCCATAATTTCCGGATATCACGCATAGGCACTTAACTGCCTATCCCAACAAATCCGGGAAGATATCCCTTATCCCGAAATTTTTGGTTCCCGCTCGCCGGCCTAGGTTTCCCCACCCGTATCTATAAATAAGGGCTGTGGGTGGTGACCTAAACCTAACGCCTCATTTCTTCTCCTCTCTCACCCATCTCACCTTCAACCTCTAGTAGCGCCCCCTTGCTCGAGCCTGCCGTTGCGCCGCCACGGAGCCCACCGGAGTGCAGCCGGAAGCGAGCCACCGTCTACGCTCCGCCTCCGCTCGCGCCGTTCCGCCGTCAACTTCCGCCACCGCGCCCGCAAGCTGCCCGCCGGGAGATCCCGCAGGCCACCGTGGTTGCGTCGTTTGCCACCGCCGCGCCCTGCTCCAGGCCACGCCGGTAAGATTCCTTCCACCATGAATTTCTCTTCAAATCCTTTGCTCGAGCTAGATTGGATCTAGGTCCGCCCGCGGACCACTTTCTTGCTCCGCGCCGAATTAAATCGCTCAACTCCATATTATCTTGCTTAATCGCCCAATAATAGGTCTAATTACACTCTCCTATTACTTGCAATCATAAATTTCTCCGCGAATCTCTCTGGAAATTTTCCAATCTAGATGTAGTTTGTCAAAATTTCCGCAGCGGTTCTTCGATACCCGGACAATCCTCTATTTCCGGATCTTCTGTTTATACTAGCTAACCAGACAACCAACTCCTTTTCATAGTTGCTCATCAATACTTTAGATGACTCATAGCCTCCGTACTACATACTGATACTCGGATAACTCGTAGATTCCATACTGTTTACTGATACTCGGATAACTCATAGTTTCCATGCTTCTTACTGATACTGCTTGTGTATACTCGGATAACTCATAATTACCGAGTCTTAATGTTTCGTACTCTTTGCCTTGTATTTTGCAGACCGAACAAATGGCTCCAAAGCACAAGGGCAAACAGCCGGCAAAGCCAAGGTCAACCCAATCCATCTCCGCCAACTGGGCACGGTCTTCCGTGACCCAGGCCAAGCTAGAAGAGCTCGCCGAGTCTGGCGTTCTCCCTCCTCAGAAGGAGATCCATTGGAGAGTACCGGGTGACGAGACCCGACCTACCCCCAACCCCAACGAGGTAATCTGCTTCGTTGAGCACATGATCCGGGGGTTTCGCCCCCCTGGGTCACTCTTTTTTCCGTGAAGTCCTCAGCCACTATGGCCTCCGGGTATTCGACATAGGGCCTAACTCTATGTTGATCATAACCCATTTCATAGTCCTTTGTGAGTCCTACTTGTGCATCCCACCTAATATGGCCTTATTTATCGAACTTTTCCAATGCAAACCGTGCCGCGAAAGCAGCGACGGGGCCCTGTTGGCCTGCGGCGGAGTTTCTATCCAACGCCGTAAAAATTCGCCCATGCCGACTCTAAGCCTTAAATCACATGTTAAGCACTGACAGCAATCTTTCTTCTATTGCCGGGACACCTCCCCACCCGGCGAGAGGAAATTGCTGGGTTACTCGGAGGGCCTCTTAGATCTTTCCGACACCTTTAACGCCTTCGCTTCTGAATCGGAAAGAGAGTCCATCCAGCCCCACCTGGCCAAGATAGCCGTCCTTTTTGCCCATGGTCTTGCTGGGCTTAACCTGGTTAAGACTTGGGTAGATTTCCGGATTCAGCCCAACTCTATTCGCTCAAAGCTAATGTGCAAATACTCGGGACACGTCACGGACGCGCTCCGCTATTCCTTGAAGAATTATCCGGCTGGTGATACCAACAAGACCATCAAGAGCTTCCTGACTGAGAAGCTGGAGGTGATCAAAAATATAGCCGGGTTAGCGCCGTTCAACCGGGATAACCCGGCTCCAGCGGTAAAATCCGACACTTATCCACTTATTCTTGTACTTTGACTCGATACAACTACTAACCCTCACTTTCATGCTTTTATCTCAGGCCGATAATGCTTTCTGGAACATCGAGACCCCTCCCAACTCCGGGAACCCGGAGGAAGAAGAAGAACCGGCTGACACTGACGAAGGTATCACCCGGGTTTCAATCACCTTAACCTCTGTTATTTTGCTTTCCCATTTTTTCTATTTTTCCAACTATGTACTTGCGCCTTTCAGGGATGGATGATAAGGATGACAAGGATGACCAGGGAGACCCGGAAGAAACTGAGAGTGACAAAAGCGAGGCTGAGCCGGAAGTCGAGGTCGGAGCCAAGAGGAAAAACCGGGGGGTCGTCTTCAAGGTTCCCTACTCTTCCATGTCCTCCAAACCCTATTCTTTTGATAATATGCGCGAACTTAACCGTCAGTTATCCAATTCGCCACACTTGAAGGATCCGCCTCCGACCAAGCGCAGGGTAACCCGGTATTCCCCGGGTGATGATCCCCTCAACCCCAGTATTCCCACGTCCCCGGCTCGTCGTACTGGTACTTCTCCATCTCATCCCTCCAACTCACCTCAAAGACACCCTTCCCCCAATCATCCATTAGCCGGACAGCTCCGGGTCTCACTCTCGGATTCTGTGACAGCCTCAACCGCGTCTAGCAGCAAACTTCCTGCAGATTTCGTGGTGAATGCCGGGTAAGTTATATTTCCGGCTAAGCAATATACTAGTCCTTTTTATAACCTTCAATTTTTGCTGCTAATCACTTCTCTTTTCTTTCCTTAGCGCCCAGGTCTCGATCAGTGATCCGGATAACATGGACACAGACAACCGGGAGACGGAGGGGCCGGTTGACGAAATGGACGCCGCGACTGGCGGTGGTGGTGAAGAGAACCAAGAGCAAGATCCCCTGACTGACTCGGCCCGGCAGGAAACCGGGTCTCCCAAGCCATCTGAAGAAGCAGAAGACGACGACGTCGAGATCCTGGACACAAGGATGGGCACTCCCAATCCGGACACCCAGGCAACCCGGGTCTCGACCCCAAAGTCGGAGAAGATTCGTCCTCCGAGTGATCAGGCCGCCGGCTCTTCCGGTGTCAAGCCCGAGGATATGACCTTCACCCAGATGCTCGACGCCCTGCACACCTTGAGGGCTGACGAAGAAAATGTCCTTGAAGCCCTGATAGCCAAACATGAGGTAAATCCGAGTAATATTGCCTGTGTATTTGTCTAGTCCCCAAGTTCCAAGTGAACTTATTGATAATTTGCTTGGAACTTTCATAGTTTATCCAACTGATAGTTTGCTTTTATCCGGCTAACCCTTCCTTGTGTTTCCCCCACAGGCCTTCGTGACCCACTCGGAGAAAGCATTGGCGAAGGCCACCAAACTCCTCGAGAAGGAGGCGACTCTACGTGAGTCGGCTGAAGCTGATGCCAAGAGGACAGGGAAAATCGCAAGGAAATATAGAAAGAGGGCTCATGCAGCAGAAGATGAACTGACCAAGTTTTCCGTTCAGATTGCCGACACATATCGTGATTTGACTGGTAACTATTCCTAACTTAATAATTATAACCCGGATTCTCATTCTGATAAATAGTCGGATTTCCTTACTCACTGCTTTTTTCTATTTTCTGTAGGTCCGGATGATGTGACTCCGGATGAAGATGATATCGCAAAGCTGAAAACCATCAAGAGCACGATCCGGCAACTCTGTGCCGAAACCAAATGGATTCTCCAGGATCTAAAGTGGCCGGGTGTTGGGCATGGTAACCTGAAGACGCTGCTGGACACGTGCTCCACTATCCCTGAGTGGATTGAGCATTGGAAACGCTCGTCCTGCCGGGTTGGAGTAACCCGGGGGCTTGCGCTGGCTAAGGCATATTTTCTGAAACTTGAGCCGGCCAAGCTCGTAGGCGGGTTTCCAGAGTTCAACCATGACGGCTCCAGGTTCTCAGTGAAGAACTTCAAGGCTATTCAAAAGGAGGTTCGTCACTCGGCCAGCATAATTGCCGATGGTTTGGATGTCAGTTCGATTACCCCAGCATATGATGCTGATGACAAGGCAGTTAAGTCGGATCTTCCCAAGCCATACGATATGCTGGCCCGATGGAAGGCGGAGGCTGCTCAGGCGAGAGAAGAGGCCGCGAAGAAGAAGGCTGAGGCCGATTCTGCGCCTGTTACCTCCACGCCAGTCGTTCCTCCTCCCGCACGGGCCTGCACTACTGCTGACCCGGGTGCTGCTGCCACCAAGAATGCTGAAGAACAAGGCAAGGAGCAAGACCTGGCTGCCAAGGGCAAGGGCAAGATGGACGACTCGGCCCAAGATGCCGAGTGAACTTTTTATCAGCAACCGTCTCAGGCACTTTATCCGGCCAATGTGCCTTTTTAAAACAATTATTCTTTTGATAGCGCGCCTGTGCGCTTTATGATACTACTATCCTGGCTTGTAATACGTTTTAATACCTTAATATATTTCGTGGCCCTTCTGGCCTTTTGCTTGAATTTGATATTTCTTGACTTTGGGCTTTTTCATCCCTGTTTTTCCGACTTACTGCTATGGTTCCTCTTGTGAGACTCGGTCTCCGGGTCTCGTGGGTTTTGACTAGTGGACTTTTTTCTAAGTCCCCAAGACTCGGATTTTTGGGTTTTTGAGCTGAATAGCTGGATAATTTGTTTCTATTTTCAAATTCCCAAGTCCCCAAGGCCCGAAATTCCGAGTCTAGGGTGTTTGGGTCTTTCGAAAGGAACAAATTGTTACTGCTAAGCCCAAAACCTAGAGCCATTTCACATAGGGTTTGAAGTTATGCTTAATATACCTTGAGTTTCCGGCTATTAACCTTGTACTCTGCATAACTTGTGGTTTAGATGACCCTTTTAACCTTCTTCTACTGTAAGCCGGCTTTCGCGTGGATAATCAATGTTGCTACATCTGTATGAAGACAGGGTCAGGCAAGTCCCATTGGGCATCATGACTGATTGTAATCATACGCTAGCAAAGCATGCCACTTAGTGCGAGTCACATCAAGCTTAAGCAAGAAAAGTCAAGAAAGTTTGGCTCCTTTGTCCGGTTATAAGTTTGCAGCCGTACTTATTACAAGTAATCGGCCCTTATAACTCATTGGCATCGTGGTCGGGTCTTTGAGTTTGCAACTGTGCTATTCAAGCAATCAGCCCCCAAGACCTATATATATGCAATTTACTAGAAAAAACTAATATACTAAAAGCAATGAATAACACTTACCTGGAAGAAAAATAAGAACACAACAGAAATATAAAAGACTTGATAAGAACACACAAAAAGGAAACAATAAATTGTTTAACCATCTCTGTATTGATATGAGAAAAGTTAGGTCAGCAAGCCGCCTCATTAAAAACCCTCCAGTCCCATTAGGTACCCTAAAGAGTGCGTCTGAAACCTGCTGCCCGTTACATCGTGTAATTCCACTTGTGAATCTAGCCTAAACTAGGTATAGTAGGGACGCAGCTGAGCTACGTTCCAAGGTCTTTCTCTCTCTTGCATAGATGAAGTGGTGTGAGCGGTGTCATTAACAGTAGCCGACTCTTCCCTTGCATCTACCAAGTAATATGATCCGTTGTGCAGATTCCGGCTTATGATGAACGGTCCCTCCCATGGCGGGGATAACTTGTGTTTTCCTTCCTTTGACTGTACCAGGCGCAGAACCAGGTCTCCTTCCTAGAAGACCCGGGTTTTGACTCTCCGGCTGTGATATCTCCTCAAATCGTGCTGGTATATGGCTGATCTCTCCAAAGCTTGTTCCCTGTGTTCTTCTAACATATCCACGGCGTCCTGCCGGGTCTTCTCGTTCTCCACCTCAACGTAAGCCGATACTCGAGGCGAGTCATGGATGATATCACTCGGCAGCACCGCTTCTGCACCATAAACCATGAAAAATGGTGTCATCTGAGTAGATCTGTTAGGTGTAGTGTTGATACCCCAAACCACTGAGGGTAACTCCTCAACCCATGCTCCAGCAGCTCTGATACATGGGACTCGCAATCGTGGCTTTAATCCACGAAGTAACTCCTGATTTGCCCTCTCCACTTGTCCATTGGCTTGTGGATGAGCTACGGAAGCTATGTCAAGCCGGATTCCATTGTTGCCACAGAATTTCTCCATCTCACCAAGGGACATGTTGGTTCCATTGTCGGTAATTATACTGTGAGGATACCCGAACCGGTAGATAATCCTTTTCAGGAACTTAACTACCGTAATCGCTTCACAATTGGTAACTGGCATAACTTCAACCCACTTGGTAAATTTATCGATAGCCACCAGGAGATGTGTCTTTTTGCAAGGTGACATGTGAAAGGGGCCAACCATGCCCATACCCCAAATGGCAAAAGGCCAGGTCAAAGGGATTGTTTGCAACTCCATAGCCGGCACATGGATTTGGCGGGCGTACCTTTGACATCCATCGCACCTTGCCACCAAGCGTTCCGCATCTGCTAAGGCTGTGAGCCAGAAGAAACCGTGCCTATATGCTTTGGCCACAAGGGACCTTGTGGATGCGTGATTCCCACAGTCGCCTTCGTGGATCTCTTTCAGGATTTGCCGGCCTTCTTCTGGTCCCACACAGCGCAAAAATACTCCTGCAACACTCCTTTTATATAACTCCCCATTGATGATGGAATACCCTTTTGCTCGCCTCAGAATTTGCCTTGCTAGTACCTCTTGCTGTGGTAACTCGCCCCGTGATAGGTAAGCCAGAAACGGCTCTGTCCACTCGGGAACAGTGCGTATTGTGGCCACGAGCTCCAAATCCGGGTCTTTGTTAGCCAGTTCTTCCTCAGACTCGGTTTTAACTGATGGCCGCCATAGCTCGTCCAGGAACACATTGGGTGGAACCGGCTCTCTGCGCGAGCCGAGTCTGGCGAGTGCATCTGCTGCCTCGTTTTTTCTTCTATCTATATGCTCAACCTCGTACCCGGAAAAACACCCGGCAACCCTGTCCACCTCTCTGCGGTATGCTGCCATAGTTGCATCTTTTCTATCCCAAGTTCCCGAGACCTGCTGTACCACAAGGTCCGAATCTCCATAGCACCGTATCCTCTTAATGTTCATCTCCTTGGCTATCTTCAATCCATGCAACAATGCCTCATACTCGGCCACGTTGTTGGAACAATCAAAGTGAATCTGCAACATGTAGCTCAACTTGTCTCCTTTGGGTGATGTGAGCACCACTCCAGCTCCTGATCCCTCGTATTGCTTGGAACCATCAAAGTGCATTATCCACGACTCGGAACTTGGAGTCATTGTGGGCATGCCTGTGTGAGTCCAATCATTAATGAAATCAACTAGAGCTTGAGATTTGATTGCTAACCTGGGCTCGTAGTTGATGTGATAATCTCCCATTTCGATCGCCCAGTTGGCTATTCTACCTGTTGCATCCGAGTTTTTGATGATATCCGACATTGGTATAGAGCTAACCACTGTTATGGGGTGTTCCTGAAAATACGGCTTCAATTTCCGGCTGGCCATGAAGACCCCGAAAACCAGCTTGTGCCAATGTGGGTAGCGCTGCTTTGCTTCTGATAACACCTCGCTGACATAATAAATCGGCCTCTGAACCGGGTGATCTTTTCCATCCTCCTTGCGCTCAACAACGACCACTGCACTAACCGCCCGGGGCCCGGCTGCAACGTATAGTAACATGGGCTCTTTAGGGCCCGGGGCTTCTAGGACTGGTGCCTCAGATAGCTGCTTCTTTAGTGCCTCGAACGCCTCATCCGCTTCTTGGTCCCAAACGAATTTATCAGATTTCCTCAAGAGCCGGTACAAGGGTATTGCCTTCTCTCCGAGTATTGATATAAACCGGCTCAGCGCTGCTATGCACCCCGTAAGCTTCTGAACATGCTTCAGGTTTTCCGGCTTTTTCAGGCTCTGGATAGCTTTGATTTTATCCGGGTTTGCTTCAATCCCTCTTTCTGAAACAATAAAACCGAGTAACTTCCCTGCTGGGACTTCAAATACACACTTTGTCGGGTTAAGTTTCATTTGGTATCTTCTCAGGTTCTTGAATGTTTCCTTCAGATCATCAATAAATGTCTCTGCTTTTCTGGTCTTGATCACCACATCATCCACGTAAGCATGGACGTTGCGTCCAATTTGGTCCTCAAAGCACTTCTGAATGCAACGCTGATAAGTTGCGTCGGCGTTCTTCAATCCAAAAGTCATGGTTTTGTAACAAAAGGCCCCGAAAGGGGTTATGAACGATGTTTTCTCCCAATATTCCTTCTTGAGTTTGATCTGATGATACCCGGAATATGCATCCAGGAAGCATAATAGGTCACTTCCGGCTACTGCGTCTATGATCTAATCTATCCTTGGAAGTGCAAACGGATCCTTGGGGCAGTGCTTGTTGAGACTCGTATAATCGATGCACATCCTCCACTCGTTAGTCTTTTTCATCACAAGTACCGGATTTGCCAACCAGTCCGGGTGAAATACTTCCATGATAAAGCCGGCTGTCAACAGCCGAGCGATTTCTTCTCCTACAGCTCTTCTTCTTTCCTCATTCATCTTTCTCAGTCCCTGCTTCACGGGCCTGGATTTGGGATCAACGTGCAAACTGTGCTCTGCCAGCTCTGTAGGCATACCCGGCATATCGCTAGGCGTCCAAGCAAACACATCCTGATTTGAACGAATAAACTCCACAAGTGCTTTTTCCTGCTCATCATCCAGGTTAGATCCTATGGCAAATTGCTTGGAGGGATCACCTTCGACAAAGGACACCATCTTGGTATCTTGTGCTGCTTTGAATTTTGCTCTCTCATCCTCAGTGTTAGGCCTCTTCAGCGTTGTCCTGTCATCCGGGTCTACTTGAGACAGATAATACTTGAGTTCCTCCTTTCTACAAGCTTGTTCTGCCATTCCCGCATCTCCTTCTTCACACTCAGCCGCTATATCCCGGCTCCTGTGTATGGTGATGGTCTGCTTAGGACCCGGGATTTTTAGCTGTAGGTACACGTAACACGGCCTGGCCATGAACTTGGCGTAAGCCGGCCTCCCAAATAGCGCGTGATAAGGACTGCACAACTTCACCACTTCGAAGGTGAGCCACTCCACCCGGAAATTATCCTTTGACTCTCCAAAATCAACCTCCAGAGTGATCTTTCCCTCAGGGCACGCCGAGTGACCCGGCACGATCCCGTGAAAAACTGTTGAGCTCATTTGTAGCTGAGATTCCTTGAGACCCATGCGTAGAAAAGTTTCCCAATATAGGATGTTGATGCTGCTTCCGCCGTCCATTAAGACCTTTTTCAGCTCATAACCATTAACATGTGGCGCAACCACCAATGCTAGGACTCCCGGGTGTTCTATCCTCTCCGGGTGATCTCTTCTGCTCCATGTTACGTCTTGCTCCAACCACCTCAGGTATCTTGGGACAGCCGAGGAAACCGAGTTTACGGCCTTCTTCAGTATCTTTCTATCCTTGTTAGAAGTTCCTGTGGTGTGAACGTGGTACTGGCCCAATTGCTTGGGGTTGGCTTGGAAGCCTCCAGCTCCTCCCTGGTTATTACCCGGATTTCCAACTCCCGGGTTACCTGCTGGGGGTGGGCCGTTGCCCGGGTTTCCACCCGGACCCGGTCCTCCTCCCCGGCCTGCGCCTCGCATAGCCTTGTTTACTTCCTCGTTCTTCCATCTCTGCAGATCCGCACACTGCTCTAATGAGTGGTTAGCCGGCCTTCCGTTCCTGCTGTGTTTTGGGCATGCCATTCTGAAGATACCCCAGTTGTTACCCGGCTTTGGTGGCCCTTGATAATTTCCTCCGTTATGATTTCCTGCGTTGAAATTTCCTTCTGCTCTGGGCCTTGAAGACCCGGCTTCTGTGCTGGCGACAAACTCGGAATTCCCCTCGAACGGGCGCTTGTTCTGGTTGTTCCCATTGTTACCTCCATGGTTACCCGGCGTAGATCCATTGCCGATTCTTCCATTATTTCCCGTATTTGTTTTTGCTTTCTTGTCATCAACATCCTCTTCCGTGATATCCGTAGCAGCATGTTTGTTGCACGCATCCATTAGTTCTCCCATCGTAACCTCTGAAGCATTCCAACTGGATTTCATGCGAGTTAACTTTTGCACTAAAGGCGTATACTTGCACGTCTTGGCCATAGCTTGCAACGCGTCCTTCGGCTGAATGTCTGTAGATGAATGCAATATCTCCATAACCCGGCGCACCCAGCTGCGCGCTGATTCTCCCTTCTTCTGGACACACCGTTCTAGGTCGTCAATAGTAAATAGCTTCCTGCACGTTCCATGAAAGTGCTTGATAAACGCAGTTTTCAACTCACCCCACGACTTGATAGATCCTTCCGGTAAATTGTTGAACCACAACTTTGCTGCTCCTTCCGACATCATTAAGTACATGAACTTGGCTTGAAGATTTTCAGATGCATTGCGAATCGACATAGCCATCTCATAACTGCTCAACCATGTTTATGGATCCATAGTCGGCTCATAATTCACTACTTTACCCGGTTCCTTGAATTTATCCGGGTAAGGCTCAGCCCTGATGTTATCCGTTAGACACTTGGGTCCGGCGAGGTTAGTCGGTACTGGCCTCACCCGGGAAACATGCGATCCTGCGGGGGGTGCGGCTGGACGTGGCGCTACTGCTGGTCCGTGCACCGCAGACCCGGTCGCGGCTCTCCTGGCTCTGGAACTATCCACAATAGCTTGTGCTGCTGATACTGCTGGTGATGCTTGAACGTGGGGAGGAGGCGGCATTTGCTGCTGCTCTGCCCTCCGTCACACTGAACTTGTTTGAATATTGCCGGCGTTGCCATGTTGCTGGCTGATATAAGGTGTTCCATGCATTCCACTCCTATTATCCGGGTAATTAACCTGCTGAGCCACCGCCGTATGCAGCAAATCGATCGCCCGCCGGGTCTGCTCCGCATGGGGTGACTCTCTTACGGGGATCTGATTTAATGCTAACGTTGCGGCATACACGTTATCCATGGGGTTATTGAAGTGACCTGGTGGCGTACGAAATCGTGATGGTGGTGGTGGTGCCGTGTTGCCGACAGGGGCCCCAGTCTGTAGTGTGGGTAATCCGGCATGCACGTTTGCCGGCTGTCCTGCTCCAGTTGCCGGATGATGCACAGTTTCCTGATTCACAGCCGGAATCGGCTGATCCTGGGGTGTGATGAATAGTGCGTTAGGGTTTATGACTCCACCCATCGCCGGTAATCTTGTCTGGTATCTTTGATGCACCCTGCTTGTCTCAGCCCGGAGCCGGTTTTCCAGCGCGTCCAGTTCCCGTTGGCGCGTGGCTACCCCTTGCTTTTCTGCTTCCACATCCCTTCTTTGTTGCTCCAGCGCGCGGCGTGCTACCTCCAAGTCCCTGGCACGTGCCGCGGCGTTTTCCGGGGTTATCACAGTAGCTAACACTGTTGGGTCCAAGACAATATTGTTACTGAAGAGGGCCGGGTGTTGCGGATTCGAAGGACCCGCCCCTGGCGTCATGTTAGCCAGGAACCCAAACATATTTGCCTGCAGCTCGCTATCCGCCGCTCGGCTGGTGACTGAAGCCGACTCTCCGTCAACCCGGGTCAGGACCGGATTTCCTTCAGCCGGATTTTGCTGCTGGGCCAATGCTTGCACCGCTCCGACCGCGGCCGTAGTCACGTTCCCCTGATTGAGATTGATTCCAGGGGCCGTGTAGACCGCGACCTGGCGCACAATGCTTGGCGAAGACTCATACTCTTCCTCATCGCAGCTATCTTCCTCGTACCGGTCCTCCAGTAGGTGCAAGATAGACTCGGTATCATCCTCTCTTATGACCCGGCCACGCGGGGTCCATGCCGGCTCCTCCGGCTGTTCCCTCTTCGTGGTGGGCTCTTCTATCGGATCCACCGTCCCAACCGATTCTTCTCCATCCGACTGAACGTGGGTGGCCTCTCCTGACACAGAATCAAGTCCAAAATCGTCAGGGATTGAACCGAACGCACGTACCATGCCGACGAAGACGTTGACCCGACCGATCGTGACGACAGATCCGGATTCGAGCAGATCCGACTCTGGCCCCCAGCCAAAATCGTCCACCATCTTCTGTCCTTCAGGGTTGGTGTAGATCTCGCCGACGACGAGGTTCTTCATGTTCTCCCGAGCTTCTCCCGTGATGTAAACACCCTTGGACGTAGGCCCCACGGTGGGCGCCAACTGTCGTGGGATAATCACGGCAGACGTTACCGGGGGTAACTTGTCTTGGGGCAATTCGACTCTGGTGTTTGGGAGAGGGTCTAGCTCGAGGGAAACCATGGTGATACACGATCTGGTAGTCGGCAATCAAGTCGCCGAGTCTCCGATCTGAATATATTATCTCAACTCTCGTATTACAAAGGATACTCGAATATCTCGCGATTGTATGATTTCTTTTCGATCTAACCCTAGGGGCCGGCTTATATAATATCCGGACCCCCTGGCTTACCGTCCAAGGCATACTCGGAATCCTACCCGGACACTGCTTAACCCTAAGCTTCCCTATCGGAACCCACAAACCGTGTTACAGGGCCTACACTCTTGGGCCTTCTAGAAACTCCTTTTCCTTAAGCCGGATCTTGCGCAGCACCCTTTGGGCCGAGTTACACCTTGGCATTAGCCTACCGGGTTATCATCCCTCCACCACTCTCAGTGTTAGGGTTTCACCGATGTCAGATTCTCTCTGGCGTGTTCTAGGACTACCTAGAGCCCGAAACTCCCGGATCTGACGGAGCTGGGGGAATCTTTCCAACAGGTGGGCCCTACCATTGTATTGGGTGTTCCTTCGGCCTAACCTAACACAACCAAGAAATTGGTTCCACTTTGGTACCTACTTCCGGCTCATGTAGATGGGGCAGAACGACAATTCCGTCTTTTTCCTAGCGGGGCTATGGTTTATCCGGAGAGGGGGCTCCGGATCGTCTGAATGCCACCAAACCCCATTACACGCCACACTATATGTGATAGAGTGTGGCATGGGAGGATGCCCAAGATTCACTCGCTCTCTGTGTTAGGGTTTCACCGGTGTCGGATTCTCTCTGGCGTGTTCCACGACTACTCAGAGCCCGAAACTCCCGGATCTGACGGAGCTGGAGGAATCTTTCCAAGAGGTGGGCCCTACCATTGTATTGGGTGTTCCTTAGGCCTAACCTAACACAGCCAAAAAAATTGGTTCCACTTTGCTACCCCCTTCCGGCTCATGTAGATGGGACAGAACGACAATTACATCATTTTCCCAGCGGGGCTATGGTTTATCCGGAGAGGGTGCTCCGGATCGTCTGAATGCCACCAAATCCCATGGTACGTATACCATACCATGTGTGTTAGAGTGCGTCATGGGTCTGGGATGCCCAAGAGTTCCTTGCCCTCTGTGTTAGGGCTTCACCGGCTTCAGATTCTCTCTAGCGGGTTCCACGACTATTTAGAGCCCGAAACTCCCGGATTTAACGGAACTAGGGGAATATTGCCAAGAGGTGGACCCTAACATTTTCTTTTGGTGTTTCTTGTGCCTAACATAACACAACCAAACAGTTGGTTCCACTTTGCTACCCTCTTCCGGCTCATGAAGGGGCGCCAGAACGCCAGTTCCACATTTTTCCCCAGCGGGGGGCTATGGTTTCTCCGGAGGGGGGCTCCGGATCGTATGAATGCCACTAAATCCCATGGTATGACATACCATGTGTGTTAGAGTGTGTCATGGTATTTTATACCCGATATTACCTCTCTCTCTGTGTTAGGGCTTCACCGGCGTCGGATTCTCTCTGGCGTGTTCCAGGACTACCTAGAGCCCGAAACTCCCGGATCTGACGGAACTGGGGGAATCTTTCCAAGAGGTGGGACCGACCATTGTATTGGGTGTTCCTTCGGCCTAACCTAACACAACCAAGAAATTGGTTCCACTTTGCTACCCCCTTCCGGCTCATGTAGATGGGGCAGAACGACAATTCCGTCTTTTTCCTAGCGGGGCTATGGTTTATCCGGAGAGGCGGCTCCGGATCGTCTGAATGCCACAAAATCCCATTACACGCCACACCACGTGTGATAGAGTGTGGCATGGGTCTTGGATGCCCAAGATTCACTCGCTCTCTGTGTTAGGGTTTCACCGATGTCAGATTCTCTCTGGCGTGTTCCAGGACTACTTTGAGCCCGAAACTCCCGAATCTGACGGAGCTGGGGGAATCTTTTCAAGAGGTGGGCCCTACCATTTTATTGGGTGTTTCTTCTGCCTAACTATAACATCCCAATTTTTCTACCAAAGTGTTGTGGTGTTGAGTTCATATCATACATGCATGAAAACAAAAGTTTAACTCGTGTTTGAAATAATTTAAATTGTGATTTTAATTGGTTTGAGAAAATCCCACAAAAAGTACTTAATTTGGGTTCCAAAATCTTGTATTGAAAAATAATTCAATTTCACGAAAGAAAAATATGGCAAGGTTGGAAATTTCACAAGCTTTCCAAAAACTATTTTTTGCCAATTTTTCTGTTTGCAAAAAGGCCCCCAATACCTCTGTTTTATGTCCTGTTTTATAACAGAAAGGACCTTTCTGCAAATTCTTGGAAGTCCAGGGGGTTTTTGTAATTGTTCTTTTCTTTTCTCTCTTTCTTCTAGCTCCGGCCAGAAGGCAGGAGCTGCGTGGCCGCTGCGCCTTGCCACCTCCTGCTTCCAGCTCAGTCGAGGGGATGAGGACCTTGGGAGACGTCCGGATCGAGACCTCCTCACAGAAACCCCCTCCTCAACGCCTCCTCTCTCTCTGCTCCTCTCTGCGCGTCCAAAACCCTAGCTTTTTCCGGCGAGCTCTCCACCGCCGTTCTGGGCCGTCCCCGACCATGCCGAGCACGCCCTCGTCCTCCCCTCGAGCTCCTACGCAACCTCCAGCCTGCACGGAACCAGGGAAGGTTGGGAGGGCCCCAATTGTGACGTTTCCATCT
>CM054062.1:275765937-275940913 GCA_028641055.1 Alopecurus myosuroides | reverse complement strand
GGAAAAAAGGACGGAACTGTCGATCTGGCCTCTCTACGTGAGCCGGAAGGGGGTAGCAAAGCGGAATCAATTGCCTGGTTCTATTAGGTTAGGCCCAAGGATCACTCAAACTATGCTAGGGCCCACCTCTTGGCAAGATTCCCCCATTCCGTCAGAACAGCGAGAAGCGACTCAACACCTTTTCCACATAGTGAGACTGAAGCACTGTGATCCCATCATTATTATCTCTCAACAGCTTGATGTTCAAGATTACATCAGCTACTCCTAGATCCTTCATCTCAAAACAGCGAGATAAGAAATCCTTAACTTCCTTAATTAAATCAAGATTGGTCCCAAAGATCAATATGTCATCAACATATAGACATAGAATAACTCCCTCGCCCCCACCATGGCGATAGTATACACACTTGTCAGCTTCGTTTACAACAAAGCCTTCAGCAGTCAAAGTCCTTTCGAACTTCTGATGCCATTGATTAGGTGCTTTCTTGAGGCCGTATAATGATTTAAATAACTTGCACACCGTGCCTTCCTGACCGGGTACTACAAAACCATCTGGCTGCTCCATGTAAATTTCCTCGTCCAACTCTCCATTGAGGAAAGCCGTCTTAACGTCCATTCGATGAACGAGAAGACCGTGCGAGGCAACCAGTGAAAGTAGCACACGAATAGTGGTCAATCTAGCCACAGGTGAGTAAGTATAAAAGAAGTCTTCACCTTCTTTCTGGGTATAACCCTTGGCCACAAGCCTTGACTTGTACTTCTCAATTGTACCATCAGGCCTAAGCTTTTTCTTGAACACCCACTTACATCCTACATGTTTACACCCATAGGGACGATCAGTGATCTCCCAGGTTCCGTTAGCCAAGATGGAATCCATCTCGCAACGGACAGCCTCCTTCCAGTAGTCAGCATCAAGAGACGCATATGCTTCTGAAATAGTCCTGGGTGTGTCATCCATGAGGTACACAATGAAATCATTACCAAAGGACTTTGCAGTCCTCTGTCTCTTGCTCCTTACAGGAACTTCATTGTCATCCTCCTCGGGATTCTCAACGTGTTCTATCGGAATGGTGGGTTCAGGAATCTTAGCTAATTCCTGACTAGACGAAACATGTTTCCCCTGATTTGATGAGTTAGACATATCCTTCATAGGAAATATGTTCTCAAAGAAAGTCGCATCATTCGACTCCATAATCGTACCAACATGCATGTCGGATACCTCAGATTTTACTATCAAGAATATATAACCAATGCTATTAAAAGCATAGCCCAAAAGAACACAATCAACAGTCTTTGGTCCAAGCTTGCGCTTCTTGGGAATTGGTATATTGGCTTTCGCCAAACAACCCCAAGTACGTAGGTAGGAGAGTTTCAACCTTTTCCTTTCCCATTCCTGAAATGGAGTAATGGTTCTATTCTTTGTGGGAACTCGGTTTAGGACATGACACGCAGTCATTAGCGCCTCCCCCCACCATGCCTTGGAGAGACCCGAAGTGTCTAGCATGGCGTTAACCAAATCAGACAACGTCGGTTCTTTCTTTCAGCCACCCCATTTGACTGAGGTGAGTAGGGAGGCGTCCTCTCATGAATAATACCGTGTTCAGCACAAAAAGAATTAAACTCGCTGGAAAAATACTCTCCACCACGATCAAACCTAAGCCGTTTAATTTTACGATCAAGTTGGTTCTCAGCTTCGGCCTTATAATTCTTGAAATAAGTTAGAGCTTCGTCTTTAGATTTCAGAAGATACACATAACAATATCTAGTGGATTCATCAATAAGTGTCATGAAATATTTCTTTCCACCTTTTGTCAATACGCCATTCATCTCACAAAGATCAGAATGTATAAGTTCTAGTGGTGCCAAGTCTCTCGCCTCCGCAGTCTTATGAGATTTGCGAGGTTGCTTAGCTTGAACACACACTTGACATTTGGATCCTTTACTAGTACTGAATTTCGGAAGTAAACTCATATTTGCTAACCGCGTCATGCAACCAAAATTAATATGACAAAGTCGTGAAAGCCAAACATCACAATCATTATCGTGACAAACATTATTAATAGTTTTGGTGCATATATCTGACAAGGATAAGCGGAACAAGCCTCCGTACTCATAGCCTTTACCAATAAATTGTCCATACTTGAAAATTACAACTTTATTGGACTCGAAACCAACTTAAAACTATATCGACATAAACGTGACCCGCTGACGAGATTTTTATTGATGGAGGGCACATGATGAACGTTCTTCAGTCGCACGATCTTCCCCGAAGTAAACTTCAGATCGACCGTACCAACACCACGAACAGTAGCATGTGATCCGTTCTCCATCAGCACGGGGGAAGTCCCTGTGACCTGATAAGAAGAGAACGTGGAAGCATCAGCACAAACGTGTACATTGACACCTGTGTCAATTAACCATTCAGGTGAATGACAAACTGAAAGAATAGTAGGAACTGTACCGTACCCAGTATCCTTCATCTCAGTGTCACCAATGACAATGTTGGCGGTCTTGCCGCTGTTCTCTTGCTGCTGCAACTCATATCGCTTAGGGCATTTTGGAGCCCAATGGGTCAGTTCACCGCAAACGTGACATGACCTCTTCTTGAAGTTGGTAGAGTGCGATGGCTTAAACCTGCCATCGGGTTTGCCTTTACCCTCGGATTTCTTCTTGTTATATTTAGGCTTGTTGGGCGGATAGTGTTTCTTCTGTACCACATGGGCAGAAGAACCTACCTCAGCAACCCGAGCACGTGTATCCTTTTCTCTCGCCTTCTCTTCCACATCAAGAGATCCGATGAGGTCCGTAACGGAAAACTCATGTCTCTTGTGTTTCAGAGAAGTAGCAAAGGTGCTCCATGAAGATGGAATCTTGGCAATAATGCCTCCGGCCACAAACTTGTCCGGTAACATACACTTAAAGTGCTCAACTTCTTTAGCGAGTGACTGTATCTCATGAGCCTGCTGAACAACAGAGCCCTCATCGGTCATCATGTAGTCATAGAATTGCTCCATGACGTACAGCTCGCTGTCAGCATCCGAGGCCCCAAATTTGGCCTCGAGTGCAGCCCACATATCCTTGCCCTTATCAAACGACATATACGGATCCACAATGGAATCATCAATAATACCGAGGAGGGCACTTTTAAACATAGTGTCCATATTCTCAAAGGCCTCCAGCTGTGCTGGATTGAGATCGCCCTCAGGCTTGCCCTTAGTGGCCGCATAGCAGCGCAAGGTTTGAAACCATAACACTGCTCTCGTGCGCCACCTCTTATAGTCCACACCCTTGAAAGGGATTGGCCTTGTCGCCGCAATGACAAACGGTGCAGGTGCAAGAAATTGTCTGTAATCAGGTTTTTGGATTGTTGAATATATAAGCAATTTAGCACATGATTTAATCCGAAATAGCATTAAGTAAATCATGACAGTAGCAGTTATACTAAGCATGCAAATATCTAGCACAATGGAAGAACGGATCCGATCTACGGCAAGAACTAGACATAGGAATTCTAGTAATATCTCATACAAATGGAATAGAGATACGTACGATGCAGCGGTAGCGGCACCGCCTGTGTTGTTCTCCATGTTGTCGCCCATGTCGTCGATGAAGAGGTTGCCGAGGTCGGGGAAGAAGTCGTCGTTGGGGAAGTAGTCGCCGTCAGCAGTCACGCGAGTGCGCTCCCCAAAAATCTGATCGCCCCTCTCCCGTACAGGATCACAATAGGCGGGGTTCCGGAGGCCTGCTGTCCCTCCTCGCGGTGCACGCCGAAAGATGGGATAGAGAAAACTTGTTTGGCGGCGCAGCGTATGCGCGTATTTATATGCGGCCTGGGAGAGACGTGGACGTAACTCCACGTCTGAGTCGGTTTGGTTCCACGATCCAGAAAGGAAACGGAAACGGAAACGGTTTAGGAATTAACGCGTCCGTTAATTACCAAGTTAATGACTCATTAAGTTTTTCCCAAGCGACAAAATAAACGCTCTCGGCTCGGCTCATTCCCGCAACCCGTGACGTGACGTGACGAGGCGAGGCGGGCGGCGGAGGAGGAGCGCGCGTGTGGCACACCTCTCCTCTTAACTTGCCAACTCATACACGAGTTAGAATGGCTCACCTTATAAGGTGGTTCCACTCTCTCCAAACTAGCAGTAACTTTAGTCTCACTCCTCACTTGTATTATTCATGAATGTGTCATGACAATTTCAGAATTTATTGGGCTTAGTTGGACCACACTGCAGCCCATAAATTCCAACATTACACAGTGGATGCATACACTGATATACTTCCTTATTTTCTACTCTCTTTTTGGCGAGTCCTTGCAGCAACCTATTTCATACTACTACAAAGGAAGTAAAATCCTAACAAACACCTATTTCCTCAAACCCGGAAGAAAGTAAAATGCTAACAAAGACCTATTAATTTCCTCAAACTCGAAAGAAGATACAGTGGTAACAAACTCAAGTGCATGCATGTTAATGCAAGTACGAGATGCCCCTTTTCGTGTGAGGTAAGAGAGTTGGCCTGTCTTCTACTACTTTACAATCTCTATCTAATTCTTCAAGCTTGGTCTCTTAATTTTGACGTCAGGCGACCATGCATGATTCCACAAACATTCCAACCTGAACTCACCCATGCACGGGCCATTGTTCGATCAGTACCGCGAGCTCGCGCGAAATCACGCGTAGTACGTCATACCATCACTCACGCTCCACCGCAACGGCTACAGACGACTCCACGGCCGTGTCTTCGGACGACTTTCTCCGACCTGCTCGTCTCGTATGGCCTCTCTCTTTGTTGTCATTGCCAGCATTGTCCGGCGGCGCGACGTACACGAACGGGCCGGCAAGGACATCCTCCTCGAGGGCGAGGAGTGGCTCCAGAGCTTCGACGACGGCGGACATGTGCGGGCGGGACTTGGGGTTGAGGCTCACGCACCGGTACGCCAGCGCCGCGGCCTTCTGCGCGGCCGTGCCCGCGTACTGCCCGGCGAGGTTGGGGTCCATGACGCGGTCTAGCCGCCGGGAGTCGTTGAGGTACGGGCGCGCCCAGTCCACCAGGTTCTGCTCCCGCGGCGGGCGGTTCTTGTCCACGGACTTGCGCCCCGTCAGCAGCTCCAGCAGGACCACGCCAAAACCGTACACGTCGCTCTTCACCGTGAGATGGCCTGCAGCAGATACGAAACGCGTGGATGGATGTTAGCTGACTCCGGAGTTGTTGACCGTGACTGTGTATTTGTGTGGATCATCTGTGTTCGTGTTTACCTGTCATGATGTACTCTGGTGCAGCGTAGCCTTGCGTGCCCATGACCCGGGTGGAGACGTGCGTCTCGTCTTCTTCCGGCCCATCCTTGGCTAGCCCAAAATCCGATAGCTTGGCTTTGTAATCCTGTGGATAATTCGTGATAAAAAGGTTAGGTTCAGCAGCACCAAGTCATTTCTTCAGCAGAAGAGTCCAGGACAGGATTGGAGTATGATGAAATACACTTGGGAATTTGGTAGTACACTAAGTGAACTGACTAATCACTGAGGACTGGACCGGAACATGCTAACAGGAATGATTAATAAACTGGTCCGAGCCAAACTATCAGAGGCACTCAGACTTCCACTGTAATCCAGCGACTCTGCCAACTAATGAACTGATCGATCACATCAGTTCATGCATGTAGTCACTAGGAGTCAGTACAGGGCGCGCTGCAATAGTTGAATTAGACCGAAGACTGCCAGACTCAGTCTAGTTCAGAGGTGTGAGCTAGTTTGGTGCAGAGTAGTCAACATTTCTTTGTTCGTTCAGTAGCTGGCATTTGGCAACCTGACAATTTCAGCAGTTTACTCGCTGCGACTAAGCAGCAACACGCCATATGTGCGACTTCATGAGTACTAAAAATCAGTCAGTCTCTGATAGATAATGCATCACCTAGCTAGTCCTAACTTTGGAAGAGGTTAGGTGAAGAATGATGAATTAAGGTGATGATGAGATCACGCATGCATGTACAGCAGTACGTACCGAGTCTAGCAAGATGTTGGAGGTCTTGAAGTCCCGGTAGATGACGGGGTTCTCGGCTTCATGGAGAAACGCCAACCCTTTGGCGGCGCCTACGGCGATCTTCAGCCGTGTTGACCATTGCAGCGAAGCAGCGTACTCTGCATGTACATCACCAGCACCAATTTAATTATTACCAAAAATCAGATCGATGAGGAAAACAAAGTGTGTACATATAGTTTATTAATAGGAGCATGTCCATAACTGATAAAAATAACTAAGAACGAACTAGTTTGCTGTACTTGGCTTGTTCTCTCTTTCAATTCTCAGTGCTACCACGTTGCTCTCATTAACAAAGCATGGGGCATCCTGACGGAGATGAATCGCAGCACAATCCGCAACTTTTGACTTAGAAGCGAGCGACAGTATTAGCTACGTACGTATATATTTTGATCCGAAGCCACGCGCGCGATCGACGGATCCAGGACCAGTTTAGTGAAACAGCTTTGCACAAAGATTTAAAGCGAAACAACTAAGCCTGTAGAACAACTGGTGCAGCTGGTGTCCCATCTCTATACCATCTTGACACCTTCCGATTAATCATCGACCAAATAGACGCCTGGACGTAGCACCAAGATCGAAAAGAAGATGCCGGCGGCCGGGTGGTGCGAAAAATATATTTATCGAAAGTGGTTCCCAGAAAATGACTCCAGATCTCTCCAATACGTCTCCAGGTATATGCCAAGCGAGTGAAAGATGATGTAACTCTAGAAAATGGACACCACATCAACAAGTCCTAAAGCAAGTCTGAACTCTGAACCATCGGGAAAATTTTAATTAAGATAATTGAAGGGTGCAGAGCAAGGAAAGCCACTCCATTTGTCGAGATATGTATCTATCTATCCAGCTGCACCGGCCGATTGAGCGAGCAAGTGGTTGGTAAAAACCGCAGCCCCCATTTGGACTGATTGATGTGTGCGGCTAGATGGAATCTCTTTTAGCTTAATGATGCAGCGACGAAAAGGATATTATCTCATATCGATCAATCGATCGATAGCAATGTCTCGGGACGAATATCCCTTTCTTGTGGTCTGCAAGATTAACACTTGCCGCGATACCACTTACACTCTTCTCTGTATCCTCCATACGTGTGTAACTCTTAATTATATATAAAAACAAAATCTCGTTTTCATTTCACGCAAAATTAACAAAGGCAACTATCCAAATATATAAAGATCCTACAAGTCTAAAAAGAATGAGCTTTTTCTTTGTGTGTGTGCGTGTACTTACTTTTGAAGAGATGCTTCTCAAGGCTTCCCCTGGTCAGGAACTCGTAGACGATCAGCCTGTGCTCACTCTCGTAGCAGTAACCGATCAGTTTGACCAGGTTAGGATGCCTCAATTGCCCCAGGAATATGACTTCGGTCTGCATAGGTCGTAGCATTCACACATTATTTTCGTGCAGTTCATGAGTCAAATGTAAACGTATTGTATTTGAACTAGTTTACTGCTTTCAACCATCAAACAGTGGAAAACATAATAAATTAGCAAAGGAACTATTTGAGATAAGCAAGCAAATCAACATACTGTTCCATTGAATTTGTCACATGTGTGTTGTCAATTAGCATCCACGTACATACTCCTAAAACTCTCTCGAAAGATCAGAAGTTCATTTTGTCGAGAGAATATGTCAAAACCAAGGAAACTTCTACTTGTAAGAAAAGACTAGTGGTTTGGAATATTATCACATAAGTAATGGAGAAAACTAACCAAATTGAGGTAGGTATGCGGGAAACTGATCCAAGGCCGGTGCTACAAGTCTGCAAATACTAATCTATTGCGGCAGAATGGACACTTCTTTCTTCTACTGAGAAGGCTGTGTCATGCTTTCCTGAATTAATTACGTTTCGCTTTCAAGAGGAAACATTACGCACTATCTGTTACCACCCTTGATTGCAGAAAACGTGCAAGCCATTAAAAATGTATTTACATGAAGAAATAGCTTTCGACTTAACTTTTTTGTTTGTGAATGAGCTTTCAACTTAACTTGAATACATGTATAGATCAATTAAATAAGGGTGAACCCCCGGTGCATTTCAGGTAAACCCAGGTGCATCAGATTAGTACAAATGGATACACTGCATTCATTCCATTAAATTTAACTCCAACCAGCATAGTAACTAATTTAGCAAGTACGAGTAGTAATTCAGCACATATATATAATAACTGTTAGTTCTGGGCGACGGAGGGGAGTAGACGATGATGAATGAGGCGTACGTACGTACCAGCCACTCGTTGTGTCCCTGGTTTCCCTCGAGGTCGAGCAGCTTGACGGCGACGGGCTGGGCGCGGAGGCCGGGCTTGAGCTTCTCGTCGACGTAGCCCTTGTAGACGGGGCCGAAGCCTCCCTCGCCGATGAAGTTGGTCATGGAGAAGTCCCTGGTGACGGCGCGCAGCTCGGCGATGGTGAAGACGTGCAGGTTGGAGCCGACGAGCGACAGCGACAGGTCCTCCGGCGAGACCATCCCGCCGTTCATGCTGAGGTCCGAGAAGGAGATCCGGCCGTGCGCCGACCGGCTCGGCCTCCGCGGCTTGCCGCCGCTGCTCCCCGACGCCGCCACCTTGGTCTTCTTCTTCTTGGTCTTCTTGCTCATCGGGTTGTTCTTGGCGGCGGCCGCGGCGGCGGCGGAGTGCGAGCTGAAGCAGCCGAAGAGCGACTTCCACGACGACCTCGCCATGGCGTGTCCGTCCGCGTGTGCGCGTTGATCTGTGGGCAGGACGAGCTAGCTACCAGCTGCTTTGGCCGTATCGGGGATATATATAGACGCGGGCACGGGTGGTGGTGGTGCACCGGTGGTGCCGGCGTCGGATGGCTCCTGGTCTGGGGTGCTGGCTGATCAACGGCGGGTGTTGGTCCGGTATGACGTGGCGAGGGATGGACGGGCGGATGGCGTGCGGGCAGAGGCTTTTGACTCGGGGCCGGGGCGTTGACACGGGAAAGCCATTCCCGCTGCGCGGCGTGGGGAACAGGGGAAGGTTTCTACGCGCGCGCGCCGGCACTTGTGGAAAAGGCTCGTCCTCACGTGCGTCCGATTAGGGCTGGACGGTCCGGATGGGGGCACGGTGCGCGCGCTTCTGTGTCCGTTTCAGATTGGACCGACGGGACGAGCAAATGGATCGAGATTCAGAGACAGTGGAGCTCTCATGGTTATTTTGTCTTGTCACTTTATGTTTGTTCAGACCAGACCAATGGCCAACTTTATTTTCTTCAGATTCAGAAAGGTAAAAAAATACTGTTTAATTTGCCTTTCCTTTGGGAGAATCCATGTCCACTCCACTGTGCCTATGGACCCTGTCCGATTGAGCATGTCGACCGACTGCTGTGTTGGCCGTGGCCGGCACACCTTTCGCGCTTTACTGTTCCTTTCTGTACTTCCTTTTATGTGTGTTCCTTTTGTGTACTTACATCAGTGTACAGATTGTACCGACGACAATATCCATGTTTCGTGACCTTGTACTGCATGAAACTTGCAAGGGACGTCGCTCCTGATTCTGCTTGCTTGCTCGAGCGGGAGTGAGTGTCGATGGCTACGCTTCTGCCCAGCAACGAGAAAAAAATATGCACATGTCGCCGTACAACAGCACGATGCTAAGCTTCGGCTCGGCGACGGAAGCGGGCAGGCATGCCCGAGCCACACGAGCCATGCAAAACTTGTACCGTCTGCCTCAGATGCCTGCGCATTAATTACCCAAGGAAAGAAGCGAGTCTGAACTTAGATCTGTTAAGGGAAAGCTCTGAACCCTGATGTCCACCAGTGATCACAACTATCACATCGTATCTTGGTTTGCAAGTAAGTGATCCAACAGTTCCATGCAACCCCCTCCCCTAAAATAAACCCTAGGCCCGGAGAAGAGAAAGGGAAAGGCGCTATGTTCTGTTGTTTTCGCCTCACCTTCTATCATTTGAAAATACAGTACATTTTTTTTTTAGTTTCTGAAGTGTCACCCTTGCTTCGATATCCGGCACCATAATTTTTTTTTCCGATAAGGAACATATATTAATATTGCAGAGATACAAAATACACACATCCTATGCAACAATGCAAAGCCCTAACGGCTCACGGATGCACACAACCCGAAAAAAGAAGAAGAGTTAGAAAAAAAAAGTCCCGCTAAAATGATCTATTCCTTGTAGCAGTAGAACTAACACCACTAGAACAGCACCAGAAATCCGGCTTCTCTAAAAGCGACGCCTCCAAGAAGAAACTAACGCACAAGCGTCATCGTCGCTCTGATCATAGACCATAGGTTTTCAGCTTGGAGAACGTCCACACACTCAAAACAGTGCCTTCAACAAAGCCCTTGTCAGACACAACCAATTAAGGACAGACCTTGGGTTTCACCCTGAAAGATTAGACTCTAAACTTCTCTCGTGTTGTCGCCCCCACTTGCCGATGCCGCTGCTCCAAGTCACGAATCATGAAGCCAATTCGTCATCGCCACCGAGCCTCGATCCACCAAGACTAGTCCCCAAATCTCGGCTTTCAAGTCCTTCTCCGCCACTGACTTCACTATGGAACTAAAGACATGTCCCACGATGGCGACAGACTGCAGAGCTTCACATCGCTCCTTCTGAAACCAATCGGTCAGGAAAAACATGGGTGCGCAGGACATCGAGCAATCTCCAGGCATGAGTCGACTAGTGGAGTTCGCTAGTGGAGCCTTCCGGAACTCAACACTCCAGCCAGATCAATGTGGGCCGACATCGAGCAGATTTTCATCTTGACACTAGAAGAACCCTAGGACCGCCACCATTATTCTGCAGCCTCGCAGGCCCCGAAGCCCGCGAGACCACTCCTGGCAAAAATAGCAGCGAAGGAAGAAGCAAACCAGTGCGAAGCTAAGGTGACGAAGGCATGGATCCTGGGCCCTACGAATAAGGACACCCCCTCTCACACCTTCTAACCAAGGCCCGACAGGAAGCGCCCTTGGAGTACTCTAGAAGGCCCATGAAAAGCCCACCCGCATCAACTTGCGGGCTAAGTTAGGAATTGTAACCGACTCGAGCTAGGGTTTGTATCCTCTCCGGGTTGGACTCGAGACCTGGCTATCTATATAAAGCCAGGAGAGCCCCAAAGGAGAGGACCAAGTATTACCGCACGACCACAAAAGCCTTGAAACTCGAGATCTACTCTCGATTCGAGCACCTGTAATCGATCTAATCGTCCAATACAGATCAGCAGAAGGCAGGAGTAAGGGTTTTACCTCTTCGAGGGCCCCGAACCTGGGTAAATATCGCCTCCCTGTCAAGCCGACGATTCCACCAGCGCCTATGACATCTCCTAGTCGAAACCCGATAGGGTCACCTGAGGGATTTGCGGAGCCAGAGCTTCGACAATTGGCGCCGACCGTGGGGAACGCGGGCGCTGGATCACCGGCATCTTCGGCTTCATCGACATCCAACTCCCGTTGGAAACCATCGACTACGGCTCCGAACAATCCTGTACGGATCGGATCCGTCATAGTCACGCCTCACTCGCCGGAATCACGCCCGGTATTCGAGGATCTGGAGAAGAGCGTCACCTTGACGTTCGGAAGCTTTAACTTCATGGCAAACCGAGACGGGATCCTCCACTTCTCGGATGAATCTGAACCCGAATCTGGAGCCGTCAACTCGCGCTTCCTTATGGAGAAAAGCGGCGAGTCCATCCGTTTCAACACGATCGACTACCACGCACTTTCGACAGAGGAACCCTCTCGGGTGCGAAGAACCTCCCGATCTACGCCTAGGACGCACGGGCCACAACTGGCCCAAGTCTGCATGGCAGGATCGGAACAGCCCTCGGAAACTGAATATAGCGCAACCGAGCGCGATCTAATCGGCGTCTCGCGGGAAGCCTGGAAAAGAGCAAAGGAATCCATGCGAAAGAGTCAGCCACCCGCAGCAGGTGCTACGCAGGAAGACCTAACCGCCTACCACTATCACCTAGTGAGAGCGGCCTCAAACATCAAGGACGCCCGAGCAGATCTAGCCCGTCGCAGGAGAGCGGCGGATGAGTCGAGCCTACGTCGAGCCGAGCTGTCCCTTGCCCCTTCGGTCGGTACCCGACCCGTGGGAAAAGGACCCGCAGCATCAACAAGGGACCACGAATCCATGGCTGGGACCCACAGGTCCACCACATCTTCTTTCATGAGGGTTGACGACGACGGGAACGTCTACCCGCAAACTCCAGCCGCCGCAATTCTAGCCGCGGCCACCTACATGCAGATGAACCAACCAACGGACAGCGATCCTCGGGTGGAACAATACAAGCACATCCGCAAAGGTCTAGGGCTGGCTGCCGCGAGGCTCGCCTCCCACGATCGCAAGGAACAGCTGGAGAAGGCGCGACAAGAGAAGGACAAAGACAAAGACGCGCCCCGCAGGCATAGGAGCTCCTCTCCAAGAAAGGATAAATCGCCACGTCGTGGCCGAGGAAAAGAAGCCCGGCGCCGCGGCGACAGCCGAAGCAGCAGCGAAGACAGCCCGAGAGACAAAGATTCGCGGCATCACAGCAGCCGCTCGAGAAAAAGAAGCAAAGAACCAAGAAAAGATAGCGACCGCGACCGGTCCGGGTACGACGCGCGATCCGATCTCGCCCAGAAGAAAGTGGATAAAGCGAGGGCTTCACGATATCGCGAACGCTCATCATCCGGGTCTTCGGACGACGAAACCTGCGGAGCACTTTGCTTTGCTCGCAGTATTCGCGAAGCGCCTCTACCCAAGAGATTCAAGCTCAGCTCGGAGGTGACAAAATACGATGGCTCACTTGAGCCCTCCCAGTGGTTAAGCGACTACCTCACGGCAGTAAAATGCCAACGTGGTAACAAGAACACGGCCATGCAGTACCTCAATTTGCACCTGGCCGGAGCGGCCCGCAGCTGGCTGGAAAGAAGACCACGATCTTGCTATGCATCATGGGACGACCTGCATCGCGATTTCTGCAAAAACTTCCAGTCGACCTATAAAAGGCCAGCTACAATCGAAGAACTACGGGCCTGCAAACAGAAAAGTGGCGAATCCACCCGAGAATACATCCAACGGTGGAATACACTGAGGAACACCGCAGGGACAATCTCTGAAGAAGTGGCGATTGAGGCCTTCGCCAAAGGAGCAAGAAGAACCGCGTTTCGAGAAGAACTCGGCAGAGCTGCGCCCAAAACCATAGGGGAGCTCATGGTTATAGCCGAAAAATGGGCCAACGGAGAAGACGCGGTACGCAACGAAAGAACATCATCGCCCACACATGACGAAGACCGTCATGGGCGAAGAAAAAGAAGAAAATACTACGACCACGACGATAGAGAAGAACTAGTGGCGGCAGAGTTCACGCGAAGTCGCGACTCCGGTCGTCGTGGAAGTCGCGAATGGAGGCCAAAGGAAGAAGAAAAATCACCCGAGGAAGACCTCGATGGATACTGCTCGCTACATCTGTTCACAGACAAGCGCACGGGCAAGACTAAGGCAACACACCTTCTCAAAGATTGCCGAAAGTTCATCGGAATCTCGGACGCGCTAGCCAAGAAAAGATTCGCTTCCACCCAAAACTATCCACCGCTACCAGGAGGCGGACAACAATTCCAGCTACCGCCACCACCACCCCTACCAGCCAACCCAAACATGGCACTTGCCGCATTGCCAGCACCGCAACAGCAAAACACGGGAGCAAATACATACCCGACTCCGCACGGACAACTCCTCGGGATGATACAGAAGGTATGCCCCTCTCGCAGAGCTCAAAAAACTAACTCGAGACAAATATGCATGGCAGTGCAGACGCCACCAACGAAGCCCGAGTACCTGAAGATGGCCGAACAGCCAATCACGTTCTCGAAGGAAGACCACCCGCCACGAGTCTATCGACCAGGACACGCCGCCCTTGTCATTCAAGCTCAAATTGGCAATTATGACCTGGCCCGCGTATTCATGGACGGCGGCAGCGGCATCAACATCATCTACGCGGATACACTCCGTCGAATGAACAAAAACCTGGACGGCCTAACGGAATCAGAAACATCCTTCCACGGGATAGTTCCGGGCAAGGCAGTACGTCCACTCGGAACAATCAACCTCGAAGTTGTGCTGGGCTCCCCACGCAACTACAGAAGGGAATTTCTGGACTTTGAAGTCGTCGACTGGCCCTCGCAGTACCACGCCATTCTTGGTCGAACAGCGTTCGCCAGATTCATGGCCGTACCACATTACGCATACTTGAAGCTCAAGTTACCCGGCGAATACGGTGTGATCACCATTGACGGAGACTTCCAGAAATCAGACAAGTGCGACATAGAATTTAATGAGATCGCGAAATCTTTCGGGATGCAAGAAGAACTACAAGAGCTGGCAAAAACCACGGATCACTCCGTCATGCCACTCACAAAGAAAAACGCGCCTGAGCTGGAATTCAGCGCCAACAGCGACACTCGCAAGCATCAAGTGCACCCGACGGATTCCGCCAAAACCGCGATGGTTTCCACAACCCTCTCGCCAGCATAGGAAAGCGTGCTCGTCAAACTCCTCCGTGAGTACTGGGAAATTTTCGCCTGGCAACCCTCAGATATGCCAGGTATACCCAGGGAGTTTGCCGAGCACTCACTCGAAGTCTTTCCTAATGCGAAGCCCATCAAACAGACGACTCGACGATTTTCAGAACCCAAGCAAAAGGCGCTAGGAGAAGAAGTAAATAGGCTGCTAGCCGCAAATTTCATTAGGGAGATCAAAATATCCACCTGGTTAGCAAATCCGGTGCTGGTCCCCAAGAAGAACACGGATATCCTTCGGGTGTGCATCGATTACACATCACTGAACAAACACTGCCCCAAGGACAACTTTCCTCTGCCACGAATCGACCAGATCGTGGACTCCACAGCAGGTTGCCAACGTCTCTCTTTCCTGGACGCCTACTCGGGATACAACCAGATCCGAATGAAAAAGGAAGACGAAGAGAAGACGGCATTCATCACACCACACGGTGTATACTGCTATACGACAATGCCCTTCGGGCTGAAGAACGCAGGCGCAACATATCAACGTTGCATGCAGAGATGCCTTGCCAATCTCATCGGCAAGAACGTACAAGTATATGTCGACGACATCGTCATCAAAACTCGAGTAGAGGACACACTCCTCGAAGATATTAAAGAAACATTCGACGCCCTAAATGCATATCGGATCAAGCTCAATCCAACAAAATGCGTTTTCGGCGTCCCCGCAGGAAAACTCCTAGGATACCTGGTATCCGCCAGAGGCATTGAAGCCAATCCGGAGAAAATACAAGCCATCCTCACCATGAAGGAGCCCACCAATCTACGCGGAGTCCAGCAGCTTGCAGGGCGATTGGCCGCCCTAAGCAGGTTCATCGCGCGATTGGGAGAGCAAGCGTTGCCATTCTACAAACTACTGAAGAAGACGGACAAATTCGAGTGGACCCCCGAAGCTAAGCAAGCATTCGCAGACTTGAAGCGGTCGTTGCAAAGCAGGCGCATCCTCGCAACACCACAAGAAAGGGAGCCACTTTTTCTCTATTTAGCCGCTACAAACCAGGTCATCAGCACTGCAATCGTAGTCGAACGACCTGAAGATGGCAAGGCATACGGAGTCCAGCGCCCAATATATTACATCAGCGAAGTGCTCTCGCCGTGCAAGCAGCGATATCCTCATTACCAGAAGCTTGCGTATGGAGTTGTCCTCACAGCCCGAAAACTCAAACACTACTTCCAGGAACACGCCATTACAGTGGTTAACGATGCGTCACTCGGGACAATCATGAACAACCCTATGGCATCCGGAAGAATAGCGAAGTGGAGCATCGAGTTGGGTGCCTGGGATATCACCTACGCAGGACGCAATGCAGTCAAATCTCAGGTTCTCGTGGAATTCATCAGCGAATGGACAGAGCTACAAACACCCGGACCACCCGAGTACACAAGCAATTGGATCATGTATTTTGACGGGTCCAAAAGAAACGAAGGGGCAGGAGCTGGAATCGTTCTTATCTCGCCTCGTGGAGACAAACTGCAATATGTCCTGCGACTAGACTTTCCACCTGACGACCCAGCATCGAACAACGACGCGGAATATGAAGCACTGTTGCACGGAATGAAGATGGCGATTGCTTGTGGAGCTACCCGGTTGATGATTTATGGCGATTCCAACCTCATAGTACAACAAACAATGAAAGAATGCGACGCCGTTGCTGAAAACATGATCGCGTACCGCGACATGTACAATATACTCGAAGGAAGCTTCAAAGGATGCGAGTTGAAACATATCGCAAGATCTAGCAACGAAGAGGCGGATAGACTGGCAAACATGGGTTCCACGAATACACCCATACCGCCAGGAATATACTTCGAACGGATGGTCAAGCGATCGGTCAAATTGAAGAAAGCTGCAGAAACACCGGCAGCGCCAGAAACGGAGGTCAGCCCGCAGGTCGCGCTTATCGAGCTTATTCATAATATATCACGACAGGTTTTTCTGGTCGAGCCAGTCTGGACGCAGAAATATCTCGACTACCTGCTCAATAAACAGCTCCCAGCCGATCCGCGCGAGGCTCGACAGTTAATCAGGCGTAGCAAATCCTTTCGGGTAATCAACGGAGAATTGTACAAGCAAAGCATCTCGGGAATCCTTCAGCGGTGCATCGCACCCGAAGACGGCAAAGAGCTACTCCGGGATATACACCAGGGTGACTGCGGACATCATGCTAGCTGGAGAGCAATACTGGGCAAAGCCTTTCGAGCAGGGTTCTACTGGCTAACGGCAGCCAACGATGCAAAAAACCTGGTCGACAGATGTGGCGCCTGCCAGCGATTTTCACCCAAGCCGCACGCGCCCGCTACAGAGTTGCACATGATACCCATCGCCTGGCCCTTTGCCCAATGGGGGCTTGACATGGTTGGCCCACTGCGCAAATCTACTCCAGGAGGGTACACACATTTGCTGGTCGCGGTCGACAAATTTACCAAATGGATCGAGGCTATGCCAGTGACCTCGGGTAGCGCCCAATGCGCAATTAAGTTCCTCGATTCCATAATATGCAGATTCGGGGTGCCACATGACATCATTACAGACAATGGTACGAACTTCACTGCAAAGGAAACTCAACAGTTCTGCGCAGAGAAAGGAATTAATCTGAAGTTTGCTTCGGTCGCCCATCCGCAAACAAACGGTCAAGTTGAAAGATCCAACGGCTTAGTTTCAGCTGGGATCAAAAAGAGATTGCTTGATCGGCTGCATCCCGCCGCAGGTCATTGGGCAGAGGAGTTGCCCTCCGTACTTTGGAGCCTCCGCACAACCCCCAATCGATCAACGCAATACACACCATTTTTCATGGTATATGGGGCAGAAGCCGTCCTCTCCGAAGAGGTTCGATTCAGCGCCCCACGAGTTGTAGCCTACAGTGAAGAAACATCCAACAAAGCACTTGCAGAAGATATGGACGCGCTCGACGAAATTCGGGACATTGCACTCGCAAGATCTGCAGTCTACCAACAATCACTGCGCAATTATCACAGTCGCCGCATACGCCACAGATCATTCGTGGTTGGCGATTTGGTGTTGCGGTTGAAACAAAAAGAAGGGCACAAGCTCGAGCCACCTTGGGAAGGACCCTTCATCGTACACGAAGTAATCCCAGGAGGAGCCTATCGACTGAAGAATCCAGACACTGGAGGCATCTATTCCAATCCATGGAATATCGCGCAACTGCGCAAATTCTACCCCTAGGTTTATTTATTTTGCAACAATAAGGCTATACTAGCCAATTTTGTAGCTCGAACACATGACTTCTCAGTCATAGCAATAAATACATGATTATCTCATCATATTTACTCGACAGCTTCCAAGGTTACAGGTTCACACCCCATAAAATACACGGGGGCTACACCTAAAACTAAGCATCACAGAAAATAATTATCAAGTACAAGGTTGCACACCTTACTACAGTTTTTACAAACTACAGACAAGCTTACAGGATATTCACATCCGATAAAGTCAGTCGAAACGCTGAGCATTCCTAGCCGCTAAGATCCTATCTACCTCTTCGGATGTCATTCGGATAATCTTCTCGGCCGCAGGACGAACAGCATCATAGTACGGCGCAATATCTTCGATTGCATAATCCGGAAGCCGGGCTACGGAGTTCAAGTCTATCTCAGGATGCCATATCCGGACAAACGAGAGAGCCACAACCGCGCCGCATGCCATCTGATTGTGAACGCACGCGCGAACCTCTCCTTCCCGTCCGAATAACCTGAGGATATAGCTCCAGTCTTCGGGGCCCCTCTCAAGTGGATAAAAAGCAGCATTCACCGCAACCAGGACCTCATGGAAAGAACTCATGAGAACTTTCGCCTGGCGGACTCGAAACTTCAAGATAGCCATCACAAACCCTCGACTGCGATCGGACCAGAAATTACTCGCATGAGGCTTTGTGCTGTTAGCTTCTTGATGAATGTGGTTTTCTACCCACTGCTTTTCTTCCCTGTCATCTGGTTTCACAACTAAGAAGCAAACACACTTAGTAAGCTAAGAAACACAGAGGAGGAAAATAGCATGGGGGCTACACTACTCACATAGTAACTCCTTTGCAATCGAAGACAGTTCGTCAATCAGAAATTGCTCGCGCTCAGCCGCCAATTTCTGCTTGGATATCGCCACGTCAGCTACCCCGCGAAGCACTTTCAGCCTACGCTCACCCTCCTGAACCTTATCACGGAGGCCAGCGAGAGTGCCCACAGCAGCTACAAGTGGATTTGCTGGACTACCACGTCCACTTGAAGATTCAGCAGCAGACGCAATTGCCTGGAAGAAGTACAAGGAAAGAAGTGAGAAGCCCTACTCGAGTCGTTTCCAGTCGCACATCTGACTAATTGCTCGGGGGCTACTCCCATCGGGAGGCAAAGTATAGACGACAAGGATAAATTTTAAATGCAAAGCGCTTCGATTAAAAGACCAGCAAAGGTACGGGAATATATCCCAAAATTCATTACATCCAAGCAGCAGAAACAAAAGGAAAACAAAAGTCTACGAAGCCGCGTTGGTACTGCCACTAGCAGCGGTCGACCCTCCCTTCTTCCGAGCAAACATCTCAGATAATTTCCGAGCAAGAACAGTGGCTTGCTCAGAAAAACGAGATAGCCGTACCTTCTTGCCCGTGGAAGGGTCGACCGGCATGGACGAATAGGCCTCCTCCAGACCTTCGACTCCGTTCGCCAGAGCGAATTGAATCGCAGTCTTTGCGCCAGCTTCTGATTGAGCAACCGCAAAGGCCTCCAGGAGATCGCCTTCCGAGAAGACCTTCGACAACTCGCTCAGCGCAGGCGCAGGAGTACCGCTGGCGACAAGACGGCCATGCACTCGTGCCAACGCTTTGGAAGCATTATCAATCAGGGAAAATATTCCCTCAGAATGCCTCCTGAGCTGCGCGAGCGTGTCGGTCAGCACGTCCACCCGCTGAATCCCAGGAATCTCCAGAGGAACATTCAGAAGATCTACAGACAGAGAAAATAATGCTTAGCAAAAATCAGCAGAATGAAAAGTTCAAAAACCCAAGATACTTACCCGCAAAGCGCTTGGCGAGAGGACGAAGGAACGCGACAGTGTCGTTGTCAGCCTTACTGCCGGCCTCCTGCAAGTCCTTCACGGTCTTCCGCGACTCCGCAAGCTTCGTATGGAGTTCCTCCGATTGCTTGCGGGATGCTTCCAGCTCTTGCCGGGTAGTCGCCAGTTCAGCTTCCCGGGCAGTTACCTGCTCTGAAAGTTTGGTCTTTTCAGACTCTGCGAATTCGGCTCGAGCTGCACAGGGGATATTAATCAGAAATCAAGAATGGATGATACACGAAAGCCAAGAAGATAACGAAATTTACCTCTAAGGAGGTCGCCTTCAGATTTGAGTCGGTTAACTTCTGATCGAAGCGACTCGCAATCTGTTTCGGCCAGAACGACGCGGCGACCGATCGCCGTAAGGGAATCGACGAGCGACTGCGAAAGCATGAAGATAAAGAGTTAGAAGAAAAGAGGTTTGAGCCTGCACCCGATTATTTACAATCGACTACAGCCTCGGGGGCTACTCCCATCGGGAGCACTGCCGTGCACCCGAAGAAGACAAAATATAGAAGAAGAACAGAAAGAGGTTTTGAGCCTGTACCCGATTATTTACAATCGACTACAGCCTCGGGGGCTACTCCCATCGGGAGCACTGTCGTGCACCCGATAAAATTTGTTTGAAAAAGCCAAAGGGATAGAAGTTTACCTGTCCGGAGGCGCGAGAGAGGGGATCCGCCGAGCTGTCCGTCGCCTCCTTCGAGATCGAGGTTCTAGCAGCGAAGCTGGGGACATCCCGCTCCGCAGTCGCAGCATCAGGCGCTGCCCTGGGAGAGTTCTGGACAGTACCCGCAGTAGGAGTCTCACCCGCGTCCTTCGCTTTGTTCCTCTTTTCGGGAGGAACAGTCGCGGCGAATCTACGCGGGCTGATTGCCTGCAGACTGCAGTAAAGAACAAAGAAACGTCGGCACTGATAAACAGAGTTCAATCGAATTAAAATATGGGAAAAAACTTACTCGTCATCCTCGTCGTCTTCATCCAAGTCATCCGCATTCCAGGCGTTTGTGAATGGAGCCTGAGGAGGAAGAGATTGAAGCGGAGTCGCAGAAATTGGAGTTGGGCCAGGTGACGCCTCCAAAGACTTGTCCTTGGAGGTAACTTCGTCTTCGTTCACCCGACGGCGCTTTCGTGGGACGCCACTCGAGTCTTCGACATCATCTGAGGAGTCATGCTCAGAACTCGAGAAAGCGTTGGCCACGCTGGTGTCAACCGCGCCGTCCTGGTGGCTTGACTGAAGACACGAGGCATCTTCGCCAACAACGGGCGGGTAGCAATTTGCTACAGCTAGGCTCTACAAGGATAAGAAGACGATAAAGATCTTATCGACTACAAAAATTCTAAAAATAAAAGCAAGTTAAAGACAGAAGACTAACCGCAGCAGGAGGAGGGTTTGAAGCAGAATAAGCCTCGACTGAGCAATCAGGGAATTGCTCCCCGGCCTTCAGTCGAGTGATGGCCGCGATCTTTTTCTCGAATTCCACATTCGAAAGCTCTTCGCGGCTCACTCGGCTGGGATATTCTACGCCTTGGTACTCCCACATAGTGGAAGGCCTCTGCTGCAAAGGCTGAATCCTGCGCTTCAAGAAGAGGCTTGCCAGATGAAGTCCATTGAGCACTACTCCCGAGGCTTGATCTCGAAGAGCCCCTACCCTTTCGAGTAGAGGTTTAACTGTCTCGACTTCTTCGGCTGACATCTTGTGGCTCCAAGATTTGCGCCTCGCCAGAACTGCGAATGGGTGGAATTCTACAAGCCCACTCGAGTTGTTGTCGGCGACGTAGAACCACTTCTTCCGCCAGCCTTGGGCGGAGTCGATGAAGTGCATATGGAAGTAGGCATTCTCCTGGCGCGCTTGGATCCCGAAGCCACCCGTGCGAAGTGGCTCACCGGGCTCGGACTCTACCCGCGATCTCTCGCGGAAGATCCGGATCTTGAACAGCGCCTTCCAGAGCGCCCAGTGCGGGCGAATGCCAAGATAGCATTCGCAAAGCGCGATGAAGCACGAGATGTGCTGCACCGCGTTCGGGGGAAGGTCATGGAGCTGTATGCCGTATGCACACAGCAGCCCAATGAAGAAAGGGTGAAGAGGGAAGGAGAGACCTCGAGTCACGTGGTCCACGAAGACCACGCGCTCGTTCGAGTGAGGGTTTGGTACCTCTTCCCTCTTCCCCAGACGGACGCGCTTCTCCGCCTCCGCCGGTAGCAGACCCTCCCGTTGCATCTCCTTGATGCTCTTGGCAGTGGTGTTGGGGGTGCGCCAGTCGCCGGCGCGAGAGGCGAGTGGCGCAGAAGGCTCGCCAGACGCGGAGGTTCCAACGCCGCGTTTCTTTCCACCGGCCATTTTTCGCAGCGAGAGCTTGAGCACAGAGAAGGCAAAGACGAGCGCAAGGTGGAAGACGAAGATTGAGAGCGGGGAAAATTTCACTGCGGCGCTAACACCCTTATTTATATACGGGGTAAAGCAATCTCATCCGTACGATACGCAACGTGGCACCTATCGCGGCTGCCACGCGTAAGGATGAAACGAAGCGGCGGCGTACGCTGTTTCGTGCCACGATCTTAACAAAAGATCGTGCGCATTTACTGCGCATTTCGCGTAAAAAACGGGAGTGACGTCTCGTTTCCCGGTCAAAAAGCTGACAAGGTGGGCCAATTTCTGCTGCCACTTCGTCACGTCCCATCGGGAGAAGAGGAGCACGCCTTGACGTCATGGCGTTCGTCATTCCGAAAGGAAATTTTTTGCGAATGGAATTCCAAACGCGAAATTATCTTCGCACGAATATCAATTCCTTCGGATAGAACACATTCTTCCATGAAAAAATTCATGAATCAAAGCCTCTTCGGACAAGAGAAACATGCCTTATACACGAAAACTCTTTCGTACAGGCACAATTTTCCAAAACATGAAAACTCTTTCATACGGAACTAACATTTCCAACACGAAACTTTTTTCGTACGGAACTCATACCAATCTAATCGGGTAGAAAGAACCCACCTTATGCGTGATATTTACACATCACAAGAACCTGGATTGTACAGCCGACTAGGCACATCCGGATGCCATATTCTTCGAATATGAAGGTAAGACCCAAAAAGATCTTTCTTTTGGGCCTGGAATCGCACTCGAAAGCTGCGTCCTCCGGCATAGTTCCGTGTCAACAACACGAAGAAAAATCCTAGCGGACGCGCCGGGTACCCCCTTAGGTTAAGTTCGACTCGATAAGTCCACAACGGCCCAGTCGTAACGATCACCTCATCGGATTCGAGTCGGAGGTCTCGAATCTGTGTAGGCCAGGAGTGTTTTTGCCCTAGTCGCAATTAATTGGCCCTGATCTCTCGGGAGAGCCAAGCCACTGCGCCACATCCTTCTGCTAATATAGCCGCAAAAACTGGCACTAATGCTGCTCGATACTCGAGTATTTTTATTCAAGAAACAGGGAACACACCCTCCGTAGGCAACAACTGTCGAGCTGAACTTCTAGGAGGAGATCAAAGAAAAGGTCTGACCGTCTACCCGACTGAAAATAAATCCCAGTCGAGCATACGCTCGGGGGCTACTGACGAAGGCATGGATCCTAGGCCCTACGAATAAGGACACCCCCTCTCACACCTTCTAACCAAGGCCCGACAGGAAGCGCCCTTGGAGTACTCTAGAAGGCCCATGAAAAGCCCACCCGCATCAACTTGCGGGCTAAGTTAGGAATTGTAACCGACTCGAGCTAGGGTTTGTATCCTCTCCGGGTTGGACTCGAGACCTGGCTATCTATATAAAGCCAGGAGAGCCCCAAAGGAGAGGACCAAGTATTACCGCACGACCACAAAAGCCTTGAAACTCGAGATCTACTCTCGATTCGAGCACCTGTAATCGATCTAATCGTCCAATACAGATCAGCAGAAGGCAGGAGTAAGGGTTTTACCTCTTCGAGGGCCCCGAACCTGGGTAAATATCGCCTCCCTGTCAAGCCGACGATTCCACCAGCGCCTATGACATCTCCTAGTCGAAACCCGATAGGGTCACCTGAGGGATTTGCGGAGCCAGAGCTTCGACATAAGGAATTGGCTAGGAGGCCAGAGCGCCCCGATCCAGATGGGATCCATTGGCTAGGAGGCCAGAGCGCCCCGATCCCTTCCACCTCCGACGAGCCGGAGCGGATGTCCATTCAATGGCGCCCACCCCCTCCTCACCACCACGCAGTCGGGAGCTCTTAGACACAAGCCTCGGACCACGTCGCCCCATGTCCGCCGTTAGCGCCCATCGCCTCCATGAGCCGCCACCATGAGTCCCCGACGCGCGGGCAGGAGAGGTCTTCCGCGGAAGCGCTCTATGGAGACGGTGGAGAGCCGACGGCGGGCATGGGGCGGCGCGGCCTAGGGCCGGCGCTTGAGCCTCCCGACGGGAAGGTGGTACGGCGGGGGTGCTGCATCGCCGGCGGGCGACTGGATCAGATCCTGGAATCGCTTGGGGACGCTGGGATTTGATGCCCGATCTCGCGATCTAGGGTATCGGATCCAGCCTTGGCCACCGCGGGGCACCTCCCCTGCCCGCCGTCTTCAACGGTTGGTGCGCCGGCACCACCGTTGGGATCAGCAGCAGCGGCAGCATAGGCCTCCAATCCGTAGCTTTACCTGGTTCTAGGGTTGGAGTGCCCCGGAGCCCCCGGGAGGGAGATGGCTCGGGAGGGGAAAAAACACGTCTAACATCAAGAAAACAGGTACCTAGCTCTCCGCCACCACAAATATACATATCGAGTGGTGCATTTTTTTTTTTTTTGGAAAATCAGTGGCTCCGCGCCAATGCTATACTTGTGCATCAAGATGCACACCCATCCATGCGGCACACCATTTTCTAGAAGAAAGTCGATGGCCTCGTGATCGTGATCTACCTACTAAAATACCATGTGTGGTCGGCGTCGAACTCGAGAACAGGACAGAGCACCAGATTTGAGGCCAAGTAGCCGGGCTAACCATGCAAACCCACACAAAGATGAGCGTACTGCTATTATATATTGCACTAAGACGAGACGTGATTAAAGGAACAAATCAGATTTGTTGATTTAATCCTCTGGGGCTGTGGTGCAATGGTGTCATGGTGATGGTGTCACTTGCCTCTTTTGACATGTGGAGATCACTTGCCTCTGTACGCAACGGTGATGGCGCGTGATGTGGCGTCCGGCGTTTTTTGCGTGGCTGAGACTTTCTCTTGTTTTGAAACTCTGCTGTGTAGTGATAATTAAAGAAACAAATAAGGCTGCTAAATTTAATCCTCTGCTCTGGACACGTGATGCAATGGTGATGGTGTCTTTGACATGATCAGTATCGTTTCTAATAAAACATTAATTGACCTTAGGTGCCTTGTAGCTAGATATCGTGCATGTGGCGAACGTACGCATGACGAGACGCCGGCGTTTTTGCGTGGCTGAGAATTTCGTTTCTTTTCAAATTTGCTTGGCCCAGACTATGTACAGGGACGATGAAGATCTTTGTACACCCGAGTGATCAAGATCATGCCTTCCTCTCGTCAACTCCGGAGCGGTACACTTCATGCTGTACAAGTGTACATGTCATGTAAATGCATGCAATTTGGTTATAGTTCGGGAACCACGCGTGTATTTTCGGTCAGGTCAATCCAACCATACAAGTCTCCCTCCGTCTCAAATTAAGTTAGTCACAAAGTTTGATAAACATGGATGTATCTAACACTAAATTATGTCTAGATACATCTAATTTTGTCAAACTTTGCGACACTTAATTTGAAATGGAGGGAGTACAACTAAAGATTATGCTATTTTAGTGGTCTTTAATTAGAGCATCTCCACTCAGCACAGCCTATGGGTGCGCCCCACTCCCCCCCCCCCCCCCCCCCCCCGCCCCCACCCCCACCCAAACACTCTCTTTGTAGCATTTTTTTATTTACAAATTTCATATTGTGCAAATAAAAAAAATACAAAGTACACCATGAAAATAATACAAAGTTTAGGCCATCACAAAATGAAGCGAGCAGAGAGACAAATCATGCCAAGTCGCTGTTTTTGGAGCCGAGGAAGCCGACAACATGTGTGGAGCCGACGAAGTCGCCACCCTGGGTGTTGAACGGGGTGTCGTGGCTGTCGCCGTGGTACCACTGCCCGTAGCCATGGTTGACGACGTCTGCGTCGCCCCGTGTGTCGTCGCGTTGTACGCCGACGATGCCATGGCATTGGGCGATGTGGACGTCGTGGCCGGTGCAAGGCCCATCTCTTGATAGATTGGTGCATGAATAAGCTCACACACAACCCTTGCCCGTGGATCAAGGTTCGATGTGTCGGTGGTCAGGATCACAAAATCCTACTGCCTCTTCTTCATGGCGGTTTTGGACTGCTCGATCTCGATCTGTTTGTCGGCCTTCTTGACCAATGCTTCCGACTTGGCATCATTGGTGTCGCGCCTCTCGTTGGAGTTCTGGGAACGTCGGTGATGACCTTCTCAATGGAGGCGTGCCTCCTTTCCAAGTTGGCCACCGCCATAATGACCGCCTTTGCCCCTTTGTTCCCCATGGGCCATCCCTTGGATGCATCGACATCAACAATGTTGCCCGAACCGCTGATACGTCCATTTTTTCATCACTATTTTATATGACAATTTTCTTTTGTTCATTAATATATTTCATATTTGAGTGCAATACTTATTTTATTTTGTTGTTTTCTATGTGTTCTATAGTTTCTCGGATTTATTTATCAGAATCAGAAAACAGAGGGAAAAATCACTTGTCAACTGGCGTCTCTTCAGGACATCAGAAAAATTAAGAAAAATAAAATAAATGAGGTTTTACGAGAAATTACCGGGGAAAATTAAAGTGGGGCCAGGAGGGAACCCAGAGGCGACCCCATGGCATGGGCCCACCGCAAGCCGCGCCTCATGGCCACCTGGTGCCGTGGACCCCACCTCCGGCCGCCCTTCGGCGTACTTACCCCCTTGAGCTAAAAACATCTGGGAGCCATTTCGTAGAATTTTTTCACCACCTCTTCGTGACGGAAACAAGACAGAGAGAAAAGACCTTCCTGACGGGAGATTCCGCCGAAGAAATTTCCTTCTAGAGGAAAAAATCTACGGTGACCCATCACACCACTGCATGTGTAGTGCACAAGCTGTTGACATAATACTCACAGAATGACTTGCCCGTGAATATTACATCCCTCAGAGTGGTACAACAGAAAGATAGAAAGTCCAAGCCAAGCTATAGGAGACAAATTTCATGACAAAATCTTGAGAATCTACCTTTGATGAATCGAAGAAGGTCTCATGCAAATGAAACATCAGAAGTAGCAATTCGTAACTCTAGGCTGGAGAATAACTCTTGCTCAGAACCTAATCCACTATGGTTGATGTCAGCCCTAATCTATGGCATGAGAGAATCGAAGTCCATGAATGGTCTCCTCCTTCAATTTGGTAGTTTGTCCTCCACCAGCATTGTTGTTGTCATCGCTTCATCAGTTAAGTAGTATAAGACTCCTCCTAGATTCATGAGCTAGCGATGACTTCCTGATGAAGACTTCCTTAAGGACTTCAACTCTAAGCAGGGAGTCAAAAGGGAACGAATGAGTAACGAGCGTTACTCAACAAGTTCATTATATAAAGTGGGTAGTTTGATGCACTAACTACCACTATAGACTCAAAGCATCATAAGCTAATGCAATGTTTTTGTAAATCTTTCTTCAAGAGGTTACTTTCAATACGGAAAACTATGCCCGCCAAATCTTCACAGGACTAGAACTTCATGGAGTTGGCTTTCCTGCGGCGTTCGTAGCTCCTTCCCAGAACAGGGGGTAACATGTCACATTTTTTTTACACTCTGTAGAGGTGTGTTACTTTACCCATAGACGATCAAGACCATGTTGCACAACCAAGCGTACGTTCCTATCCCCCCCACTTAGGTGTGGGGCCCGGTTGTTGATCCAAACCAAACCATGTTTCTCCGTATAATGCATGCCCACCCTTTTCTGCCACACAGGTTGAATCCCTGATTCTACCCCTCACGATAGAGATCTAGGTGCCCGGGGCAGACACGCATAGACCCTAGAGTCTGTGGGACGTAAGGGCTCCCACCCATGTGTATGTAATCCCGCAAGACCTACAACGTACGTCTCTGGCAGTCCGTTGGCATGTGAACGGGAAAATATCACAGCTGGCTTACTCGCCCCACACCAGACCCATGGTTAACGCGCTATTTACGGCACAAGAATCTTGACGGTATTTGTTGTTAATTTCTAGGTAATACTTTCTCATGCTGATGGAACCTTCCTTTGACCTATTCATCTTACTTTGGTCCCATCCGCCCACCAAAAAGAAACACTACCACTCGGGTAGTCATTCAATTAGTCATATTATTATAAAAGTATGATCATGCATTGTTTTGAGAATAGGTGGTAATACGATAGGGTTTTTGCAAATAGTTCTTTAGGAAGTACTGCAAAGAATATGAGCAAGTGATGAACTTGTCTGAGATAGAAATAATAATAATCCATGTCTTCGGAGTTCGAGGGTCGCGTAGAAAATCCTGAGATCTGAAAGATAGCAAAGTAGTACCGGTAGGGACTACTGAAAACACTGGCAAGATGATAATGCATAGTAATGAGATGCATCGCAAAATACCCTCGGAAATACCCCAACTTACAAGTGTAAGCTACGTTTGATACGATATCTTGAACACATTGGTTTTAGGTGACTTATGGTTGTTTTATTACTTGTGGTGATGATGTTGTTACTTCTTTTAGACTTACATGTGTTTCACTTTTATTTAACAAACAAGTTTTATCATGTTTAAGTAGTAGTATTTATTATTTTGTTAGGCAATAAGACAATACCACATGGAAAACAACTATTGGAAAGATAATAAACATATTTTCTTCGATGTTGTTGAAAAGTGTAGAGCTAAGACAAAGGAATTGGAGTGAGTACATAACAAAATCAACACTCTTATATTTTAATTTGTTAATGACTTTTTATGAGAGTTTAGGAGCGTGAAAACATGAGGTTTTATTAATGTCGTGGTAGTTATTTATGGTTATAATGGAACATTATAGAATTTCCATTTAAACTTCTAATAATAAATTTATAAGTGAAATAAAAAGGTTTTTTTTTATATATTTCAAGTGGAAAAGCTTTTCTCTTCAGTTTGGTATATGATTTGAACGTTCTAAAAAGACTCTGAACAAGTTATTAATTTACCAAATGTTAAATGATTTAAAGGACTAGGAAAAATATTGCACACATGAAAACTTGTTCAAGTGACTTTAAAAATATCTTAGATGAGTTGCATTTGTATTTCTAAGCATTTTGGTACATAACTTGTAATTTTCTGATTTTTTTGAATTATTTATTATTTTTCTCAATTTTAAATGAATTAATTTAAATTCATAAATATTTAATTTTAAACTTTATCAAACATTTTTTTAAAGTTGATAAACATTTAGATTTTATTTTTCTAAACATTTATATATTTTATTTGTATTTTTCGGATAAGTAAATTAAAAGTTATTGAATTAATAAGATTATTCATTTTGTGCCATTTTTAAATTGACAGGTGGGACAGTCCTGTCAGCATTTTTATTTTTCTTTTAGTTTTAATTTTGAATTAGAATAAGCTGACAGATGGGTCCGTGATGACATCATACGGTGATGTCATCGAAGCGCAATCCTCGCGGATGAATCAAATTAGCGTGTTTGAGAAAGAAATTGAAGAAATCTAAGGCTACATCGAGCAATAGGGAATTGAGGCGAGTTAGAGAAGCGTACGAATAGACCAAATGGTCACCGGAGTGACCGGCAGTGACCATTGGCGCGGCGGCCGTGGCAATGATGCGGCGGTGGCGAGCTAGGACACACAGGGAAACAAGAGGATGGGACTAGGAGGCTCACCGTGACGTCGGGAGTGCGAAGAGACCGACATGAAGGTAAGACGACATCGGAATCGGTGGTGGCATGCTGATTTCCATGGCGGTCGGAGTTAGGGACGGCGGCCTGATTCACGTTAGTGAGACCGTCCCGGCAATCGTGGTTCAACAGTGAGATAGAGGAGGTCTTGGCAGTCCTCTCGGTGATCATGGATTGCTCCGGGAAAGCCGGAATAGACGACGCGGTGGCGGTGAAGGCGGAGCTAGGGTTTCGGGTTTCGGTGCTCTCCAGTGGGGAATACAGAGAGGGACCAAGATTGGAGAGGAGAGGAAGTGAAGAGGAGCACGACGCTCCCTCCTGGTGGCATCCGCGCGCGAGGCGGCAAGCAGGACGTGGCCGGGCCGATTTGGCGGCGATGATACGCCTCTCTCCTTCTGGCAGAGGTGGAAGAAAAGGGAAATAATAGTTTTATTAATAACCCCCTAAAAGTTTCTAGGAATTACAGATGGGTCCTGCTGTTACTTAAACTTAATAGAAAACAAATGTTTTCAGGGCCTGTTTGCCAACAGAAAAATTGTTAAAAATAATATTTGTAATCCTTATTAAATTTGTAGCCTCACCATCTTTTGTTTTCTTGGTGTAATTGAAGAAGATTTGAATTTTACACTTCGGGTGGTCAATTAGGTGGTTTTTGTTATTTTCTATCAATTTCTTTAAAAATTGCTTTAAAATTATCTTAGACATGATTAACATGAGTACACACAACAATTATGTGGATACCAAAGTGGTGTATCTTAATTGGACAATTTTTGCTATAAGTTCTTTTTAAGAAACAATTGGTAAACTTCTTAGTAGTGTTGTTTATGCATTGTAAATAAAATCACCAACTATGGAATATTTTTCCAATTCATACCAAATACTTTGGTTAGAAAGTGAACTTGTTTTCATTTATGATACTATGTCATTTTCATAACTGAAACTCTTAGCAATTTTTGTTGACATTTTACTTAGATGTGTGTAAGCCATGTTTGTTATTTTAAGTACTTGATCAAATGGAAAACATGAATGGCTTTGGGCCTTAATAATACGTAATCTCCGTAGAGTTTTATTTGTTTGTTTTCCATCCAGGTTCCAAGTATGGCTATTACGCCTTGTTGGTTTTAAATCATGTAATCCTTTGCATGGTTAAGTGTAGATAAATTTTCATTATTGTCTATTTGTCTTATGCATGAGAAGGATCTGGAAAACAAGGTATCAGCTTGTTACCATGAACCTCAATACATCACAAGACATTTAAATGCAATGAATTTTTATTATTTCATACTTGATAATTGTTTCCATTAAAGATACTAGTTGAATGCCCGTGCGTTGCTACGGGTAAAATATTTAGACTTTACACTAATTAAAGCATTTGTACTTACAATTCTCTCCATTACATCAGGATTTTAACAAATTCTAGGCTATTCTGGACATTAGGCTAGTTTAGCGGTCTATGTGGCAATTAATTCCATATTGTTTCCCATATTGTTTTAACAGAAAAATTATCGGACAATAGATACAAGACATAAGAAAATCCATGTGCAAATTATGCTACTGATCTGAACAGCAAATTCCGTTTCAATTCTCGACGGAACACATGATGAGCTTTCACAAAATATAATAAATTTGATAGACAACCAAAGACCAAACTCGTTTTCAGTTGATACAACAGTGGATATGCCAACTCTGACATCCTGCATAAATAGGTAAGACAATCTTTCAAGTTACTGTCCTGACTAAGGATTATAACCCTGACCGATCATCGCCATCTAGTGACTGCATAAAATCTTTTAAACATCAGAGTTGGTGCAGCAGTTTAAATTTCACCAGTCGAGGAAATCATAGGAATTATCATTCTTCATATCTTCTACCTTCATGCCCACCAAGATTTTATTGAACCATATCTTATCTTGAATGCAAATTGATTCTAGGCTGGCTAGATAAGTTGCCATGACGAGATCTACTTCATTGTCCATGTGTTGCCACGAAAATACAGAAAAATAGGTCCATATATGGATCAATCAAGAATCAATCATTCTAATTTAGATAAAGGTGTCAAACCTAATGGTATGTGTTATTTATTCATGCTAATCGTACCAATTATGTTTCCCTCTTCTTTCCTTCTTGGCATATTGTTTAAACTTCTGTGGATCAAATAAACCCAACATACTACACGAGATGTGGCGTATTAAATATCTTATTTGTAAATATTGAAATATCAGCACTGTGGAGTGACCATGTCTCTTATTCTTGGACAGCACCAAACAATGATTTTGTGACTTCAATAACCGTGAAGGAAAAAATATGGTGTATACTGTAGAGATGAAAAACCAAGATTTAAAATAAATATGTCTTTTTGCATTCTTCCACATACCACACATATTTGTTAACGACATGTTCATGAATACCAAAAAAACTATTTCACATCAGCATTCACGTTGCACCATGATGACCCACAAGTATAGGGGGTGTATCGTAGTACTTTCGATAAATAAGAGTGTCGAACCCAACGAGGAGCAGAAGGTGTTGACAAGCAGTTTCGATGAAGGAATAACTGTAAATCCTGGAAAATAGATTTGTAGGGGTTTTTGATATTGCAGATAAATAAAGTGCGAGTAAATAAAATTGAGTAATATAATTGCAGCAAGTGGCCCAATCTTTTCTTCAACAAAGGACAAGCCGGTGAGTTTACTTATGATTAACAAACGTTCTCGAGGACACCGGGAGGTTTCTGTCAAGTGCTTTCGTTCCATGCAGTTGAATAATTTTGGTGTTTTGATAAGTGTTGTGTGGGTGAACCTATGCTAATGTACCGTCCCATCCAAGAATAATACATACTTGTGATTATACCCTTTGCAAGCATCCGCAACTACAAGAAAGTAATTAAGAAATAAATCTAACCAAAGCTTTAAACTCCGGGATCCTACGCTCCCTCGTGTAATGGTTTCCTAAAGGGGGTTTAGGTTTCTGTCACTCTGGCAACCCCACAATTAGTAGCCAAATACGCGATGCATTCCTCTAGACCCATAAATGGTGAAGTATCATGTAGTCAACGTTCACAAGACACCACTAGAAGAATAACACCACAACTTAAATATCAAATATTAAATATTACTCAACATTACTTCACTACTAACAACTTGACTTCTCCCATGTCCTCAAAAACAACACGAACTACTCACAAGACATCATATGGATCATGATCAGAGGTGATCTAATGGATGATAACAATCCGGTCATAAGGTGCAAACACCGATAAATCGCACAAGCATCAACTACTAACAAGTAATCCACACCGGGAGAGAGATCTAATGCAAAACAACGATAGAAGCTAAACTTGAACTTAATTGTTGCCATTTGGTATGGCTAAACTTGAACTTAATTGTTGGAGGAATTAATTTAATTAGGTTTATTGGAAAGCAATAAAAATAAATTGAATTTTAGAGAACTTTCTAACATACTTGCACAAACTTATGCAATACCCGTACAAATTTTTTCTCTACATCCAATCGTATCTACTCATAGTGCGCACTGATACTAACATCGGCATAATTCCTCTATAATAGTAACTTCCCCGGAACCACTCCGATTGACACCGTACTTGTATCTGTGACATCGTAACGACATCAAATAATCATAAAACTAATAACAACATATTAATTCTCTCAATTAAAGATTGGCATGGCTTAAGCGTGTGACCCGTAAAGACTCGATAACACATAGACATGTTCGCGCACTTACCGAACAATAACCAATAGTGGGACCGTGGACATCCATAATGGCTCCTTTATAAAGTTACACATTGCACGTAATCTTTTAATTTCACGATACCAACGATATCACGAGTTGAGACTGTGCGATCTGATCTAATCAATCTCTTTGATCATCACACATAAAACTCGTTACCGATATCGTCCTCTTTTCTCGTCCATATCCCCGATGTCCTTATGATAAATCACACCGTGTCTGTCCAGATGATTGGTCGAAATCGGTGATACTGAGAGGGCGAGAGTGTGTATCTCTCTATCGTCTAGAGGATTTTAGTAGTAATATTGAACAATCTCGGTTCCATTACACTTTTTAGATTATACCAAGACATCACCGTTATGATCCCTAGTTACGGTAAAATAGTTGGTGACATACAAAGTATAACTTTTGATCGTGCGGTATCTAGATATCCTCATAGTATAGAGTTATAGTCAATGACAACTTCATATGTATTTTTGCTAAAATACTTTGCAATTTTTAAGTCTCTTTTAGAAACATCATATACTTGGCTTTGTTCAGTACTATTGTTACCCTAACAATAAAATATTATGTTTTACTAGACTTTTAATCAAGTCCATGATTAGAAAAATATGATCATGTCATAAATCATAAACTAATCTTAGAGACAAGATTAGGAACTCTTATTTATTTATGTCTTCACACCCGCATAAAAAATTTCCTTTGAAAATACTCTTTTCAAGTGCTATAGCGATTGTAGCACGATGACATAAACTTAATTATGAACTTGGAGATAGAATAATAATTAAAAATTATTGTCTCTAGGTCATACCTCCGACAATGTCTTCGTCATTAACCACAACCACATTGTACAGATTGAGCCATTGAGCTGCATCAGCTCCTTCAACATCAATGTGGAAGAAGCCCAATCCAGCATTGCAACTACCCCAATACTTAGCCATAGGGAGTGGCTTGTACCATTCTGGGCAGGATTCCATATGATGTCCAGCAATGCCACAAATGAAACACACTCTTGCCTTGGGGCATAGACTAACATAGTGTCCAAGATCCCGCTAGTTATATCAGATCATATCCTTGAATTTAGGATCAAGAATGGGGTCTTGGGCATCAGCAGATTTGGCCCCTGACTCCGGATTAGCAGTGTCAACCGTCGGTTTCTGCCTAGATGTCCCTTGTTTTTACAACTTATTTTTTCCTTGCTGCTATTATCCTTCATTTACGAACTTGCACCACCAGTATTGTTACTCTTAACACCTGAATTCTGCGGCAATGGAGGATCAAATTTTAGAGGAGCTTGCAGAAGGACCAAAGTTTTAAATAGCCGGTAGCCTTTCGAGAGGGTCGGGCGTACGGCTAGAGCCATTGTAGCCTGAATGGATAATAACCGGTAATAGCCCGGCTGAATGGATATAGCCCTGATTTAGCCTCTTAGCCCGGCTATATCTCATCCAGGAGACCAAAAATTTCGGTCCATTTTTTTTTCAATTCGGCCAATTTCAGAGCCCAAATCAACCAATGTTGATGGTTAAATTGTTGTTGTGAGGTGCGAGTGCGTCCCATGGCAACCTAGTTCAGGACTACTGAACCATGTCATGAATAGCTACTATTTAAATGTCTAATTAATACTAAAATAGCGTGAGCTATCCCTGTGCACAACCCGACTACGATATCCCCACCTTGGATCTCCTCCTGCGACGACCTCCGCAATTCTCCGCCCGATGTAATCCCCACATGGAGCCCCCGGCTTGGTGAGGGAACCCTCGGCGAGGGAAAGGAGGATCACCGGAGGGGATCGCCAGGACGATCACGAAGACCCAAACGGGAATCATGCCCAAGGAGGCGCGAGCTACCGCTCGTTAGAGGGGGAGCAGGAGCGGCCATAAGAGAGAGGGCCGACGAGCCCGGAGTGGGCGACGCCGTGATGGTAGTCGTCGGCGAGGGCCGGGCGTGGTGGGAGAGAAGAGGCTCATCCTTTTCTTTTCTTTTTTTTGACTTGCCTACTACTCTTTCTTTAAATAAATAAGCAGTATCCTTTCTTAAAAAATAAGGAGTATTCTTCACCAAAAATAATAAGAACCATGCAAAAAAAAAACGCAACGTCCTCCCATGTCGTGTGTTTGACCCCAACCCACTCTGCCCGGTCGAACCCCGTGTTCCCATGTCGCGCGCGTCAACGCTTTCGCGGCTCTGGACTTGGGGGCTCTTCCGCTTACCGCTCCATCTCTTCACACGGCCCGACGCGGTGCCCTTGACCCGTTTGGGTTTGGGCTGGCCTTGAGCGCCATCAAGTGGCCTTTGCCTCGCGAAACCAACAAGCCAGGAGATGATGCGGAGGGTTACTCCTAGATTGGCCCGATCTTCACGAATCGACGGAGAACACGAAGAACACGAGGAACTCGATGAACACACGAGGGGGAAACGGCGGGGAAATCGAGGGCAACACAAAGAAACACAAGGATAACTAGTAAGAACCGAAGAACCCCAAATCTTCCGTCAACTAACCCCGAGGGCCGCCTACGGAACGATCGATTCAACTGAGCTCACCTTGATTGAAACCGCTTTACACCCGTAGCCGGTCCACTACGCCAATAGAACCTCAAGATAATCGAGAGGAAGATTGGACAAGTACTTGATAGAAACCCAAAGGGAGAGATCAAGTAGTTGGATGATCCTTGATACAATCCTCGACGATGTCGGAGGGATGGTTCCTCAAAGAGGGATACAAGAGAGCTGAGCTCCAAATGTTCTTAATTCAACTCTAAACCCTAGATCTAGCTTGGGGGAGTCCTTATATAGCCGGGGGTCGAAGTAGGTGGAAACCGGAGCGAAAACGGGTCTTTTCCGTGCATTTTCGGGTCCACCCCGGCCTAGGGGCCGGCCTGGAACCCGGCCTGGGGCCAGGGTGGGCGCCTGGAGAGGGAGGCCGGCCTGGGGCCGGGGTGGGGAGGAGGCAGGCCGGCCCCCAGGCCGGCTGCTTCGGGTGGTGGCCCGGCCTGGGGCCGGGGTGGGAGGTCGGCAGGCCGGCTTGGAGGCCGGCCTCCTCTGGAGGGGGTCCGGCCTGAGGGGGGCGCCGAGGCCGGCCCGAGGCCGAGGTGGAGGCCGGCCCCCGAGGCCGGGAGGGGGTTTTTCACCCCTAACTTCTTCGTCGGGGCTCCGAATTGGACGCCGTCTTCACCGCTGTTCTCCGTATCTTCTTGCGCATCGTCTCGGGTACTTTTTGGTGCCTCCGTGGTGGGTTTGAACCTGAGCACGCAAAGTGTGGAATCATGAGGTAGCGCACCATCCTCCACGAGACCGAAAGTATAGAGCGAGAGGAGCGAGTTCACCTTATCCTTGATGGCCTTTGCGCGTGATCTTGTCATCGGTCCACTTGGAGTAGATGGTTGGGCTACATCATCTCCCCCCCCCCCTTGAAAAAGAGTCGACCTCGACTCGGCGTCGTCTTCATCACTTGGGTATCCATGGAAGGGAGAGAGGTCCTTGACATTGAAGGAGTTGTGGACGAGGTACTTGGATTGCGGTAAGTCGAGCTTGTAGGCGTTGTTGTTGATGCGCTTGATGACCTTGAAGGGACCGTCACCTCTTGGCTTGAGCTTGGAGTTGCGCTCTTCGGGGAACCGGTCCTTGCGCAAGTGTAGCCACACGAGGTCACCTTCTTGTAACACCATGGGTTTCTTGTTCTTGTTCATGATAGAGGCTCGGTGCTCGGAATTCTTCTCAAGCGTAGCTCTTGTGGAGTCGTGTAGCTTCTTGATGTAGTCGGTGCGCTTGTCGATGTCCATGTTTGCTCGCTCGCGTAGAGGCAAAGGGAGTATGTCGAGGGCGGTGTTGGGGTTGAAGCCGTAGACGATCTCGAAAGGACTCTTCTTGGTAGCTTTATGGAGAGCACGGTTGTAGGCAAACTCGGCGTGTGGGATGCATTCCTCCCAATTCTTCAAGTTGGGCTTGATCAATGCTCGAAGTAGTGAAGAGAGTGTGCGGTTGACGACCTCGGTTTGTCCATCCGTTTGTGGGTGATAGGCGGTGGAGAAGAGTAGCTTGACGCCGAGCTTGGCCATCAATGTCTTCCAAAAGTAGGAGGTGAACTTGACGTCGCGGTCCGAGACAATTGAAGTAGGTACACCATGTAAACGCACAATTTCCCTGAAAAACAAAGTAGCAACATGTGAAGCATCGTCGGTTCGGTTACAAGGAATGAAATGTGCCATCTTAGAGAAACAATCCACAACTACAAAGATTGAATCCATGTTGGTTTTAGTTCGTGGAAGGCCTAACACAAAGTCCATGCTAATATCACTCCAAGGTGCATGTGGGATAGGTAATGGCATGTAAAGACCATGAGGGTTGGAAGTGGACTTAGCTCGGAGGCATGTGGAACATCTCTTGACGTGTCTCTCAACGTGATGCTTCATCTTGGGCCAATAGTAGTTGGTGGAGAGCATGGCATAGGTCTTGTCGCGTCCAAAGTGTCCCATGAGGCCTCCTTCATGTGATTCCTTCAATAACAACAAACGAAGAGAAGACTCGGGGATACACAATTTGTTAGCCTTAAACAAGAAACCTTTGTGAAGATAGTAATCATCGAAACCTCGATTAGGCAAGCACTTCTCAAATATAGGACCAAAGAGAGCATCGGAAGCATATAAGTCTTTGATTTCATCCAAACCAATCACATTGATGTCAAGACGTGTAAGAAGGCATTCTTTCCTAGACAAGGCATCGGCTACCACATTCTCTTTACCTTTCTTGTACTTAATGACATAAGGAAAAGATTCAATGAATTCAACCCACTTAGCATGCCTTTTGTTCAAATTGGTTTGGCTTTTTAAGTATTTCAATGATTCGTGATCGGAATGAATGACAAATTCTTTTGTCCAAAGGTAGTGTTGCCAAACTTCTAGCACTTTAACCAAAGGAAAAAGTTCCTTATCATAGATGGGGTAATTGAGTTTAGCACCATCAAGTTTTTCACTATGGTAAGCAACGGGGCGTCCGTTTTGCATGAGAACGCCACCAATTCCTATACCACTAGCATCACATTCAATCTCAAAAGTTTTCTCGAAATCCGGTAAGACAAGCAAAGGAGCTTCGGTTAGGCATTTCTTAAGTGTGTCGAAAGCTTTTTGTTGCGCATTTCCCCAAACAAAAGGTACATTCTTTTTGGTGAGTTCATTCAAAGGGCAAGCAATAGTTGAAAAATCTTTGACAAAGCGGCGATAGAAACCGGCAAGGCCATGAAAGCGTCTTATCTCACCCACGGAGGTAGGGTTAGGCCAATTCCTAATTGCCTCAATTTTCTTGTTATCTACTTCAATACCATTGGAAGAGATCACAAAACCCAAGAAAACAAGCTTGTTGGTGCAAAAATTGCATTTGGAAAGATTGGCGAAAAGTTTTGCGTTGCGAAGAGCCAACAATACTTGTGAAACATGATCAAGGTGATCTTCCAAAGATTTGCTATAAATGAGAATATCGTCGAAGTAAACCACAACAAATTTGCCAATGAAAGGACGAAGAACTTCATTCATGAGACGCATGAAGGTAGATGGGGCGTTCGAAAGACCAAAGGGCATAACAAGCCATTCATACAAGCCAAGTTTTGTTTTGAAAGCCGTTTTCCATTCATCACCTATACTCATACGAATTTGATGGTAACCACTTTTAAGATCAATTTTGGAAAAGATAGTAGCACCACTCAATTCATCAAGCATGTCATCGAGCCTAGGAATAGGATGTCTATATCTAACGGTGATATCATTGATAGGGCGACAATCCATACACATGCGGGAAGTAGAATCTTGCTTTGGAACAAGGATAACCGGCACGGCACAAGGGCTAACGGATTCGCGAATAAAACCTTTTTTGAGTAGCTCTTGGATTTGGCGCTCAATCTCCTTAGTCTCCTCGGGATTGGTGCGGTAAGGAGCGCGGTTTGGAAGGGGCGCGCCCGGAATGAGGTCAATACGGTGCTCGATTCCTCGAAGGGGAGGAAGGCCCGGAGGGAGCTCATCGGGAAAGACGTCTTCAAATTCCTGCAACAAAGGCAACAAAGATGGGGGAAGATTTGTCATGTCGTTAGTTTCAAGTGCTTCCCCTTTGCACAATAGGACAAAGTGAAGTATGGTTGGGTCATCTCTTAGCGCTCGCATCTCTCTTTTGGTGGCAAGTAAGGCAAAGCCTTTGGCATCACTCGGAATTTTTCCACTCATATTTGGCTTGTGGCTCTCACTCACTTTTTGGTGGATCACTCTCTCACCACTCATCTCACGAGATTTGAGCTCTTCTTGTCTACGTGCAAGAGTCTTGGCGTTGTCGGCGATCACTTGGCTAGGAGACATGGGACGAAGAACAAATGTCTTGTTATTCCACTTGAAGCTATAGTGATTGGTACGCCCATCATGGATAGCACTCTTGTCGTATTGCCAAGGTCGACCAAGAAGAAGATGACACACGGTCATAGGAACAACGTCACAATCTACCGTGTCTTCATAAGGACCAATCTTGAAAGTCACGGAGACCATGTGTTGAATCTTGAAGGTGCCGGAGTCACTAAGCCATTGGACATGGTATGGGTGAGGATGTTGCTTGTAAGGCAATTTGAGTTTGTCGCAAAGCTCTTTGCTAGCCAAGTTGTGGCAACTTCCACCGTCGATGATGACCTTGATTGACTTGCCATCAATACCGGCTCTTGTTTGAAAGAGATTGCACCGTTGATCTTGCTCATCTTGAGGAGAAGAAGTGAGGACTCTTGTGACCACTAGTGATGGATTCTTGTCCTCATCGCAATACACACTTTCTTCATCATCGTTGGATACGTCCAAAGGGTTGAGAGCAACTTGATGCAAGGCATAGTATTCGCCTTCGCTCATAGAATCACGTTCACCGTCTTGGTTGACAATCATGATCATCTTGTTGGAACATTCAAAGGACTTGTGTCCACTACCACCACACTTGAAGCAAGTAATAGTGCTTGACTTGACTTGAGGAGCACTTGAGGATGAGGTTGGAGGAGCTTGCTTCTTGAATGGTTGGGAAGACTTGTTGGGAGTACTAGAGGCTCGAGTGTTGCTCTTGGTGGTCGTTGGAGGAGGAACTTGTGTCATTGGAGTTGAGGATGATGGTCTTGAGTTGAAGAAAGCCTTTTGCTTGATATATTTGAGATCTTCCGCAATTTGGCGTTCCGCCTTGAGAGCTTGGTGGACAAGGGCCACAATGTTGTCATACGGTTGATACTCGACGATCTTCCTTATAGGATAGTTGAGGCCATTGAGGAAGCGGGCCATTGTTTGCTCTTGAGATTCTATCACATGAGCGCGGATCAAAGATGTCTCCATTTCCTTGTAGTACTCATCAACGGACTTCACACCTTGACGAAGTTATTGAAGCTTCTTGAAGAGGTCACGCTTGTAGTGAGGAGGAACGAATCGAGCATGCATGAATTGCTTCATCTCATTCCAAGTGGCAATAGGAGCAACGCGATTGCGGACTCGTTCGGCTTGTAGAAGATCCCACCATAAGAGTGCATAGCCTTCGAATTCCAAAGATGCTAGAGCAACCATCTTGTTGTCGGTGAAGTTGTGAATGCCGAAGATCTTGTCAACCTTGAGAGCCCAAGCAAGATAGTCTTCGGGATCATTCTCACCATTGAACTTGGGGACATTGAAACGAAGAGCACTCATGTTGTTGTCCTCTTGCGGACGATGGGGGCGCGCATGTTGGCGCTCATGGGGGTCTTCATCATACATGGGAGGTGAATCATCATAGGGGTCATCCTCATTGTCTTGGCGGTGGCGATCATGATGGGGAGGATGACGCCGGTGGTCATTAGGTGGTGGTGGTTGGTGGTGATGGAGCCTAGCTTCACGGCGTTCACTATCATCATGGCCATTGTGATGTTGTTGAGGACGTTCTTGTTCTTGGCGAGGTTGTTGAGGATGATCATGTTCTTGGCGGTCATTGTTGTTGGGACGCGCATGGCGCCTAGGTGGCCTTCGATGTTGACGAGCATCTTCCACGAAATCATTGTGGCCATAGTCTTGAGCGTGGCCTTGTGGAGGTGGAGGATGATGGTGTTGTCGAAGGTCCGGGCGTTGCGGTTGTTGAAGAGGGTCACCACGGCCTTGGCGATGTCGAGGTGGTGGTGATGGCGAGCTATCCTCATACCGATTGCGTCGCGGAGGTTGTTGAGGTTGTGGAGGAGGTGGTGGTGGTTGTTGAGGTTGTCCACCCTCCTCCACGTTGTGGCGATCATGGCGATCATGGCGACGAGGTTGGTGAGGATCTTGATTGCGGTGGCTCGAGCGACGAGACCTTGAGGACGATGATGAATGACGGCGATTGGCAAGATTAGCCAAGTTGATGTTGATGCGCGTCATTTGATCATTCAATCGAGCCTCTTGCTCTTGGAGTCGACGCTCATAGCGTTGCAACCCGTCCTTGACGAGTTCGCGGAGTTGAAAGTGGTCATTGTGGGTGACGAAGTTGGCGTAATCATTGTCGTTGTAGAATGGATTGCCTTCGTCTTCCGAGCTCGGACTTGTGAATACTCCTTCCCTAGCCATCTCAAAAACACACACAAGGGTGATATTGAAGAAATGGACGCCTCACTTACCCAACGTTACCTTTCTTGGTCGTATTGAGGCTAGTGGACGAGCCTAGGTGTAGGGCGGTATGTCAAGAGCGAATCCAAAAGATCGAAAGAAACCGCAAACGGCAACACACACACTTTATATGGAAGGCAAATAGGTTAGGAAAGTGGCGAGGAAAAATCGACCAAAACCGAAGAAAAGTTTGTTGTCAATCGTGGAGAAAATTCAAAGAAAAGTTAGCACAAAAACCAAACCTATAGGATGGAAATATGGTGGAACACACACACGCAAGGGAAAAATGGGGTTAGTGCGACCAATGGACGAGCGAAGAACGAAATGGCCCTAACGTAGACTAATGCTCAATGCCACACTAACTCAAGTAGGACGCTAGCTCAAACCGCAAAGTTGAAAAGGCAACAAGATTCGCACCGTGGCAATCGGTCACTCTTTCTCTTTTGCGACGCAATGCTACACGTTCCTACAATGGAAAGCAATTGGCACCGATCCTTTTGCTTCTTTTTCTATTTTCTCTTTTTCTCTTTTTTTTTTGATTTTCTCTTTTTGATGGATTCCAAAGTGCCAATGCCTACTCGGTAGCTAATCTCTCACAAGCGCTAACCTCGCACTCTCGATGCCACAAATGCGATGCCAAGCGGTGTAAAAAGAACTAGTCCGATAGGTAAGTAACACAATGGGATGGGGTGGTGCAAGCGGAAGCAAGTTATACCTCTCTTATTTGATGATCACGGACTTGCGGCCGTGGGGGAGTCGATGTCGTGGCGATCCGTTGATGTGGAAGCGTAGGTGATGTCGTGGGCGTCGCGTAGCAACTCGTTGCACTCAATTTGGATCACAAACGACAAAGAAAAACAAGTTCCAAAATCTGTCGGAGAATCGAAGAGCTGAAATTTTCTGAGTTTTTGGCTCAAATTCGAAATTCCCACAAAATCAAGAAAATTTTTGGACGAAATTGGAAAAATTGGCTGAATGGAAAGGTGTGGAATGGTGTTTGGCAACAAATCTCTGAAGAAAAACCACGAAAAACTCAACGAATCAACAGATCGGTCAAATTCCCTTTTGGCTATTTTTTGAGGATTTTCGAAATTCTTGGTGGAAAAAGAAAAATTGGTGGATGGGGAGGGGTATGGGTGTCGGATTCGTGTCAATCTAGCTCTGGATACCAGATGATGCGGAGGGTTACTCCTAGATTGGCCCGATCTTCACGAATCGACGGAGAACACGAAGAACACGAGGAACTCGATGAACACACGAGGGGGAAACGACGGGGAAATCGAGGGCAACGCAAAGAAACACAAGGATAACTAGTAAGAACCGAAGAACCCCAAATCTTCCGTCAACTAACCCCGAGGGCCGCCTACGGAACGATCGATTCAACTGAGCTCACCTTGATTGAAACCGCTTTACACCCGTAGCCGGTCCACTACGCCAATAGAACCTCAAGATAATCGAGAGGAAGATTGGACAAGTACTTGATAGAAACCCAAAGGGAGAGATCAAGTAGTTGGATGATCCTTGATACAATCCTCGACGATCTCGGAGGGATGGTTCCTCAAAGAGGGATATAAGAGAGCTGAGCTCCAAATGTTCTTAATTCAACTCTAAACCCTAGATCTAGCTTGGGGGAGTCCTTATATAGCCGGGGGTCGAAGTAGGTGGAAACCGGAGCGAAAACGGGTCTTTTCCGTGCATTTTCGGGTCCACCCCGGCCTAGGGGCCGGCCTGGAACCCGGCCTGGGCCCAGGGTGGGCGCCTGGAGAGGGAGGCCGGCCTGGGGCCGGGGTGGGGAGGAGGCAGGCCGGCCCCCAGGCCGGCTGCTTCGGGTGGTGGCCCGGCCTGGGGCCGGGGTGGGAGGTGGGCAGGCCGGCTTGGAGGCCGGCCTCCTCTGGAGGGGGTCCGGCCTGAGGGGGGCGCCGAGGCCGGCCCGAGGCCGAGGTGGAGGCCGGCCCCCGAGGCCGGGAGGGGGTTTTTCACCCCTAACTTCTTCGTCGGGGCTCCGAATTGGACGCCGTCTTCACCGCTGTTCTCCGTATCTTCTTGCGCATCGTCTCGGGTACTTTTCGGTGCCTCCGTGGTGGGTTTGAACCTGAGCACGCAAAGTGTGGAATTATGAGGTAGCGCACCATCCTCCACGAGACCGAAAGTATAGAGCGAGAGGAGCGAGTTCACCCTATCCTTGATGGCCTTTGCGCGTGATCTTGTCATCGGTCCACTTGGAGTAGATGGTTGGGCTACATCAGGAGAGGAGCCCCATCACAGTGCCGTGCGCGCGCCACGGTAGCTACTGCGCCGGCAAGAGGACATCGCGCGCAACCCCGACCGCCGGCCGATCACGGCCTCGGCCTCGGCCTCAACGAGGAAAACCGCGCAGTTTCACTTCCGCCCAAGGTTGATATGTACGTGTACCATATTTTACTGCCAGTGCCCAGTTGCACGACGACGAGTCAGACCGGCGTGTAATTCGCAGAAAAAAATCGGAGTAGCGTGTGTTCTTTAATTATCCTTTTTTGTAATCTCATTGTCACTGTCCGATTAATGTATTCATTCAAGGAATGAAAAGATACGGTGCTTTCAAAAAAAGAAAAGATACGGCCACTGCTCGTGATCCGTGTAAATTAAGGTACTTGGGACGAATTTGAGAGCAGTAGCAGCCGGTCTAGGTGACAGAGAGGGCTAAATGGGGTTGGTGAGTCACTGAGTTGGTGTGAAAACGCCCGCTGGTTAGCCGCTTGGCCTGCATGCTGACTCCGTATGCGTTCCCGTTCCATGCACATGACTAGCAGTTTGTCCTCAAATTATCTTTAGTTTCACCTAACAATACCTAGTACGTAGTACTATCTGATATCCACTACTGAATTTTTCAGACATATGACAATGTCCAGAAACAGACAGGCCTGTTCTTCCTGGTTTCCGACGAGCCTACCCGAGGACAAAAGGCACAGCTAAGATTCTAGTGCCATTTTCAGCAGTGATGTGTCATGTGTGTGCAACTGTGCATGCACGCACGGAAGAGACAGCGTGCATTGCAGGCACACGCGTCCTGATAAACTGTTCCAGCATCTCAACGATGACAACTCCAGAACTTGGATTCGAGTGGGGCTATCCAGATCCATTCAGGCGTCAAGATACTCACCATCTACGCCTACTTCTTCGTGCCATGACAATAGCCGCGACTTGGACATTGCTATCAGTATAGATATATTCTGCAGATGAGACAACCAAGGGCGTCAGGAGATTGACGCTGCGTCTTAATTGGCATCCATCTAGAACATACAGTATATCTTTTGCGTGCATTATCTGCGTCCATCCGGGAACAAGAAGAACCGAACGGGCCGGAACCGTAGAAAAAAGCGACAAGAACGTCTCGATCGGGATGGACAGGGTCACCTCGCGGAAGAGTAGATCATCGGACCCTCTTCACTTCTCCAAGATAGCCAGATAGGTTGCAAGTTGCAACCACAACTTTCTCTACTTGGGAATTACTTTAGCTTCATCCATGCATGATCGGCTAGCTTGATGGACAACTTGATTAAATGCTCAGTTGCCGACTATTATAGCCTTTATTTTTGCCGACTATATAGATGCCTAGCTTCAGCTCTAGGCCAGATTTTATCAATTTATTCTGGTCCCTCTTCTTTTTTAGGAAAATGAAAGGTGTCATTCTAGATTCAGAGCAACGCTCATCTTCTCAGGGTTTAACTCCCACCTGTTTGTAATGCTACACAATGTAATCTGATGAAAACACAACGATTTCCTGTGTGTATTTAGTCAACAACTAACAAAGAGAAAAGTAGGTGTCTTTGCCCCTAAATTAAAAAAATTAAGTTGAAATGGCTCTCTCTACGCAGCTTAGCGTGTCAACGTGGAAAAATCGGGCTAAACTAAATGGCACTGCCTTTAGAATTCCTCGCAAAATTCAGTAGTCATACCATCTTTTCGAGTTGAGCCGTATCCTAGGATTTTTAACCACTGTTTGCTTCCTATCTCTATCATGGATGCAGGACGTCCATGTCAGGGATTAGGTGCCGAATTGAACACCTCACATCAACCGATCACATTACGTATATACAGAACAGTTTTCAAATCTCTGAGTACAAGCTAGGTTTTCAAAGACAGCGTATCTGTGCATCACAGGAAAAACAAATTCAAACCCTGCGAGACTTGGGGGACGAAGACAGGCAGGACCTGTGAGTTACACGAAGGTGAATCCTTGACGATTCGGTGCTTACCTAGAACAACCGAAAACGACGGCTCCGTAGCTTAGTTTGGCCTTGGAACGGACCCTGATTTGTGTCTCGTGTGTGGCTGATCCTTCGAGTAGTGTACGTACGTGTATTTCCGTGAGAAGTTACATCTGTATTTGGAGCAAGAACTTGTAATATGTGCTGTCAAGATTGTTCAACTTGGGCAAGTTCAGTAGCCACATAAACTGCGTCCGTGTGTTTCTGGCCTTTAATTTACCACGTGTGACACACGCAAATCGCGCGCGACTCGTGCTCTCGCATTAGCCGTCGATCGGATCGCGCAAACCATATATTTCAAGGGCGTGGATACCTTGCGCGCGCTCGACCACCAAGTTTCGCTCTATCGGTTTGGGACCAACCCCCGCGTACTATATTAGGAAAGAGTATGGTAGCGCATCTTTCCTTTTTTGGATATGTGAAAACGCAACACACAGGAAGTTGTCGGTGGGGTGGCAAGGCTTGATTTTTGTACGTTGCTTATTTAAGTTGCCTATTCCCTTTATTCCGGGCGAACCTACCTTGCGCGCGAGGGTTAGCTTTCGGTCGAGCGGTTTCCGGCCGTTCGACCCGGTTCGCTTTTATTGCACGTACGTCCCGTTCGACCCAGTTTATTACCAAAGCTGATCGTGAGCTGGGTACTGGATCGATTCGCACGAGTTTTTTTTTTTGGTTACGTGACAAGTACGTTTCGTACTTTTCCCTTTTACTGCAAGCGGATCGCGTTCGTTCGACCTAGTTCCCGCGCAAACAATTACGAGCCAATTTTTGTACGCTAATTTTTTTAGGAGCCTATTCCCTTTGGTCGTCTACACTTTTATGTTGAGAAAAAAATATTTTTCTTGTAATCGTTGTTATACATTAAGAAAAAAGGCCTACAATATTAATTTCTTTTTGGGCTAGTGATTTTTTAGGGCAAGAAAAAAGGGTGGGAGATAGAAAATTCCACTTCCAGCTAGTATAATTTTTTTCGCTTCCAGCTAGTATAAAAATTTCCACTGTCTAGTACAAAAAATACACTTCCTCCGCTTCGCTGTTGCCGGAGGGGCGCCGCCGAACAACCGCAGGGCGCGCCCCCGTGATGGCGCCGGCGGGGTTTTTTCTTCCAACGGTTGGGGATGGCGGCGGCCGCTGCTCCGTCGACATGCGCGGCTTGGCGGCGTCATCACCGGCATGGAGAAGCAAGGGAGAGGCTGGGTGGGGGGCTGCTAAGGGCGGTGGTCTGCGACGCCGGGGATGCGCCTGGTGGCCGGCCCGGGAAGGTGGCGGCCGGGACGGTGGAGGCCGGGCCGCCGGGCTCGGCCGGCGGCCAACGGGAGGTCTGCGGACGGTGGAGGTCCGCCGGTAGTGCTGCAGGGGCTGGGGCGCTGCTGCTGTACTCCGGTATGGTGGAGGCTGCCCGCCCAAATGGGCTTGGCGGGCCCGATCTGGGCTCGTCGGGCCCGGTCGGCGGTTGGCTGTGGCGGTGCGCCTCCGGAGCTGCTGCTAGGTGTGCGAGCCGGCGCTGGGCGCAGGCTGCGTTGGCCCGGAGGTGGTGTCTTTGGAGCTTCTGTCGGCATGGTGTCGCGAGGCAACGTCCTCTCCGACCGGTGTCTCCGCGTGGTGCGGCGTTCCGAGCGCGGGATCGACGGCATCCGGGCCCCAACTCTGGCGGGAGGTGCCGCGGCTGGTGAGGTTCGGGGAAGAGGAAGACGGGGCAGCGGCCCCGGATCTGCGCTGGGGTCGCAGTTGGCATGGCGTTGGCCGTGGCGGGAGGTGTCGCGGCTGCTGCGACATGGCGTGTTGGTGGTCGGGCCGGTCCCCGTGGGGCGGTTCGCGAGGTTTGCGACGCCGGGCGAAAGCCCTGCACCAGTGCTCGACCGGGGCCGACGACGGCGACGCCTCCCGGCGTCGCGTCCTTCATGAAAGCGTCGTCAAGGCGGTGCTTTCGCTTCTCCGCGCCGGGTTCTCCGGGGGAAACCCTAGATCCCTCGCGGGATCGGGCGAGGGCGGCGCTCCTGCGTCGCTTTCCTGTTGGGGCCTCGCCTTGGACGTTCCACCGACCTGTGGGAGCCGTGGGGTGTTGGTGGTTGGTGGCGGCATCTTCGTCGTCGGCTAGGCGGTGCGCGGTCCTGGGGCCGGCGTGGATGTCGGAGTGGCGGCTAAGGATGACTTGCGTTGAGGTTGCCTCCACCGTGTTTAGTGTCGGTTTTTGTTGCTAGGGCAACTTGATCGTCGGCTAGTTTGGATGCACGGCCTTGGGGCCGGCGTGGATGTCGGAGCAGCGGCTCCGGGGTTTCTTGTTGCGTTGAGTTTATCTCCGTTGTTGTAGTGTCGGCTTTGGTTGCTAGGGCGACATGGTCGGCGGCTAGTTTAGGGGCGTGGCCCTGGGGCCAGTATGGATGTCGGAGCGGCGGCTCCGTGTTTTCGTCTTGCGTGAGGATGCCTCCACAGTGGTAGTGACGGCTATGGTTGCTCGGGTGACATGGTCGTCGACTCGAGTTGTATCTTTTTTTCTTTTTATGCCTCGTGCTTCCTGTTTTGCCTCGTTCCAATTTTTTTTAAAAAAAGACTCGTTTAAAAAAAAACTAGTAGAGAAAATTCCACTTCCAACTAGTATAAATTTTTTCCACTTCCAACTAGTGTAAAAAAGACTGTAAATCTAGTAGAAAAATTACCAACATCTTAATATTTTATTAGGTTGGTGATTTCCATTCATCGGACTTGATAAAATTCTTAAAAAGGTTTTTAGGTTGGTAATTTTAATTTATCGCACTTGATAACATTCTGAAAAGGTTTTTAGGTTGGAAATTTGCATAAATCCCAGTTGATAACATTCTTAAAAATGTTTTTTAAGTTGGTGATTTCCATTCATCACAATTGATAACATTCTAGAAAAGTTGTTGGGTTCCTAATTTTCATTCATCAAACTTGATAAATATTCTTAAAAGGTTTTTAGGTTGGTAATTTTCATACATCCTAGTTGATAACATTGTTAAATGTTTTTCAGTTCGGTAGTTTTCGTTCATCACCCTTGATAAAACATTCTTGAAAGGTTTTTAGGTTGGTGATTTTCATACATCACACTTGATAACATTCATATAAAGTTTTTAGGTTGGTGATTTTCATACATGATACTTGATAATATTTCTTGAAAGTTTTTTACTTTCGTAGTTTTCATTCATCACCCTTGATAAACATTCTCAAGAAAGACTTTTAGATTGGTAATTTTCATTCATCACGCTTGATAACATCCTTGATAGGTTTTTAGGTAGGTAATTTTCATACATCACACATGATAACCTTTAAAAAATTATTTTACGTTGGTGATTTTGATTCATCACACTTGATAACATTCTAAAAAAGGTTTTTAGGTTGGTAATTGTCATTCATCACACTTGATATCATTCTAAAAAAAAAGGTTTTTAGGTTGGTAACTGTCATTCATCACACTTGATAACATCCTTGATACGTTTTTAGGTTGGTGATTTCCATCCATGACACTTGATAAATATTCTTGTAATGTTTTTAGGTTGGTGATTTCCATTCATCACGCTTCATAACATTCTCAAAAAATAGGTTTTTAGGTTGGTAGTTTTCATACATCACACTTGATAATATTCTTGAAAAGTTTTTACTTGGGTAGTTTTTCATTCATCAAACTTGATAACATTCTTAAAAAAAAATTGGTTGGTAATTTTAATTCATCACATTTGATAATCTTTTGAAGAAGGTTTTTAGTTTGGTAAATTTTTATTAATCCCTCTTCATAAAATTATTAAAAATGGTTTTTAGGTTGGTGATTTCCATTCATCGCACTTGATAACATTCTTAAAATGTTTTAAGGTTAGTAATTTTCATACATCCCAATTGATAACATCTTAAAAAGTGTTTAGTTTGGTAATTTTAATTCATCACACTTGATAACCTTTTGAAGAATGTATTTAGGTTGGTAATTTTTATTAATCCCCCTTCATAACATTCTTAAAAGGTTTTTAGATTGGTGATTTCCATTCATCAAACTTCATAACATTATTAAAAAAGGTTTTTAGGTTGGTAATTTTAATTCATCGCACTTGGTAACATTATTAAAAGTTTTTAGGTTGGAATTTTGCATACATCCCAGTTGATAACATTCTTAAAAGGTTTTTAGGTTGGTGATTTCCATTCATCACACTTGATAAAATTCTTATGGAGGGCACGGGCACCAGGCTTCGTAGATGGCGCGCGCCCGGTGTTTGAGGAGAGAACAGCGGGGGAAGCCGTTTGCGGCGAGGGGATCCATGGCGGCGAGGGGGAGCGTCGATGCGAGAGGCAGAGAGCGGCGAGGGGAGAGGCAGAGCGCGGCGAGAGGAGAGTGTGCGCGGCGAGAGCGGCGGGGGCGGCATTTATACCCGGCGGGGCAGCCCGAAAGGCTGCCCGCGCATTAACACCGGCGCCGCGTGGGGAGACGCGCGGCCGCCTCGTTGGCGACATGACTGGGCGAAGAGACGGCTCGCTGCAAGCTTGGGCGAAGCGATGGCTCGCTGCGGCACATGCTCTTCTGCGCCGTCTCGGGAGAAGACGAAGACCGGGCGCCGCTTTGACTGCGCGTCGTCTCACTGACGGGGAGAGCCCGTGGACACTATGCGGCCGTTTCTTCTTGTCCGGCGCCTCCACGGGAGCCCCTGGGGGGGCGTGGTTGGGCTGGGTTTGCCGGATGGGAACAAGGGGGCGTCCGGACGGGAAGGCCCCATGGGGGCGCGACTGGGCGCGTTCGGGGCCGTCCGGACGGGAAGAGGCCGTGGGGGTGTGTTGGGGGGGGGGGCGCGACCGGAGATGCTCTAATAATTTTTTTTCCAAATACCTAGCACATAGGTTATCGAGCTAAAGAACTAGAAGTGAAGTTACCAATCAAATACATGTTCCCATATTCATACTAGTAGGAAGCGGAAGTTATATTATTTTTCATGTTTCTTATACTAGTAGAAAGTGTTTTTTTTTCTTGTCACGACCCGATAGTGTTTTCGGTGAAAATCCACTGACCCGATAAAGGAATTGAAACTAAGACCCGTTGATCGCCCTTCATAACATTCTTGGGAAATATAAAATATTGGTTTCTAAAAAGGTTGGTAATTTCCATTAATTACCCTTGATACAGTCTTGGAGAAAAAATATGGTTTTTTAAAAAGGTTGGTAATTTCCATTCATTGCCCTCATAACTTTGTTTGGAAATACAAATATATATTGGTTCTTAAAAGGTTGGTAATTTCCATTCATCTCCATTGATAGCATTCTTGGGGGAGTTATAAAAAATATGTTTTCAAAGGGTTGGTAGTTTCCATTCATCTCCCTTGATTACTTTGTTTGGAAAGAAATATATATAGGTTTTCAAAGGGTTGGTAATTTGCATTCATCTCCGTTGATAACATTCTTTGGAAATTATATATAGGTTTTTAAAAGGGTTGGTAATTTTCATTCACCACCCTTGATAACATTCTTGGGAATAGACTATACATAGGTTCCTAAAAAAAAGGGTTGGTAATTTCCATTCATTGCCCTTGATAACTTTCTTTGGATATATTAATATATATTGGTTTTTAAAGGTTGGTAATTTCCATTCATCTCCATTGGTAACATTCCAGGGAAAAATTATATATAAGTTTTTGAAGGGTTGGTAATTTTCATTCAACACCCTTGATAACATTCTTGGGAATAGACTAAACATTGGTTTCTAAAAAAAAGGTTGGTAATTTGCATTCATGTCCCTTGATAACTTTCTTTGGAAATAAAAATTTATAATGGTTCTTAAAAAGGTTGGTAGTTTCCATTCATCTCCCTTGATAACATTCTTGGGAAAATTATATATATGTTTTCAAAGGGTTGGTAATTTGCATTCATCGCCCTTGATAACATCCTTGGGAAAAGACTATATACTGGTTTTTGAAAAAGGTTGTTAATTTTAATTCATTGTCCCTTATGAAATTCTTGGGAAATAAAAATATATAGTGGTTTCTAAATAAGGTTGGTAATTTCCATTATCTCCCTTGATAACATTCTTGGGGAAGTTATAAAATATGTTTTCAAAGGGTTGGTAGTTTCCATTCATCTCCCCTGATTACTTTGTTTGGAAAGAAAATATATATAGGTTTTCAAAGGGTTGGTAATTTCCATTCATCTCCCCTGATTACTTTGTTTGGAAAATTATATATAGGTTTCACCTAAATTTTCATTCACCACCCTTGATAACATTCTTGGGAATAGACTATGCATTGGTTTCTAAAAAAAATGTTGGTAATTTCCATTCATCTCCCTTGATAATTTCTTTGGAAATAAAAATATATACTGGTTCTTAAAAGTTGCTAATTTCGATTCATCTCCATTGATAACATTCTTGGGGAAAATTATATATACGTTTTTGAATGGTTGGTAATTTTTATTCATATCCCTTGATAACATTGTTGGGAATAGACTATATACTGGTTTTTGGAAAAGGTTGTTAATTTTAATTCATTGCCACTTATAAATTTCTTGGGAAATAAAAATATATATTGGTTTGTAAAAAAGGATGGTAATTTCCATTAACTCCCTTGATAACATTCTTGGGGGAAGTTATAAAAATATATGTTTTCAAAGGGTTGGTAATTTCCATTCGTCTCCATTGATTACTTTGTTTTCGAAAGAAAAATATATATGTTTTCAAAGGGTTGGTAATTTCCATTCATCTCCGTTGATAACATTCTTGGGAAATTATATATAGGTTTTTAGAGGGTTTGTAATTTTCATTCACCACCCTTGATAACATTCGTGGGAATAGACTATACATTGGTTTCTAAAAAAAAGAGTTGGTAATTTCCATTCATCTCCCTTGATAATTTCTTTGGAAATAAAAATATATATTTGTTCTTACAAGTAGGTAATTTCCATTCATATCCATTGATAACATTCTTGGGAAAAATTATATATATGTTTTTGAAGGGTTGGTAATTTTCATTCACCACCCTTGATAACATTATTGGGAATAGACTATGCATTGGTTTCTAAAAAAAATGTTGGTAATTTCCATTTATCTCCCTTGATAATTTCTTTGGAAATAAAAATATATACTAGTTCTTAAAAGTTGGTAATTTCGATTCATCTCCATTGATAACATTCTTGGGGAAAATTATATATACGTTTTTGAAGGGTTGCTAATTTTCATTCATCTCCCTTGATAACATTCTTGGGAATAGACTATATACTGGTTTTTGAAAAAGGTTGTTAATTTTAATTCATTGTCCCTTATGAATTTCTTGGGAAATAAAAATATATATTGCTTTCTAAAAAAGATTGGTAATTTCCATTCATCTCCATTGATAACATTCTTGGGGGAGTTATAAAAAAATATGTTTTCAAAGGGTTGGTAGTTTCCATTCATCTCCCTTGATTACTTTGTTTGGAAAGAAATATATATAGGTTTTCAAAGGGTTGGTAATTTCCATTCATCTACGTTGATAACATTCTTTGGAAATTATATATAGGTTTTTAAAAGGGTTGGTAATTTTCATTCACCACCCTTGATAACATTCTTGGGAATAGACTATACATTGGTTTTTGAAAAAAGGTTGTTAATTTTAATTCATTGTCCCTTATGAATTTCTTGGGAAATAAAAATATATATTGGTTTCTAAAAAAGATTGGTAATTTCCATTCATCTCCATTGATAACATTCTTGGGGGAGTTATAAAATATGTTTTCAAAGGGTTGGTAGTTTCCATTCATCTCCCTTGATTACTTTATTTGGAAAGAAATATATATAGGTTTTCAAAGGGTTGGTAATTTCCATTCATCTCCGTTGATAACATTTCTTGGGAATAGACTACACATTGCTTTCTAAAAAAAAATGTTGGTAATTTCCATTCATTGCCTTTGATAACTTTATTTGGAAATAAAAATATATATTGGTTCTTAAAAAGTTGGTAATTTCAATTCATCTCCGTTGATAACATTCTTGGGAAAATTATATATAAGTTTTCGAATGGTTGGTAATTTCCATTCATCTCCGTTGATAACATTCTTAGTGTAACATTCTTTTGAATATACTATATATTAGTTTGTAAAAATAGGTTGGTAATTCCCATTCATTGCCCCTTATAACTTTCTTTGGAAATAAAAATATAAATTGGTTCTTAAAAAATTTGGTAATTTCTTAAAAAGTTCTTAAAAAGCGGCGCCTATGCCGGCTGGAGGAGCCCGACAGGTGACGGCGGCCGCCTCTGTGCGGCGGCGCGTGGCGTGGCTCTCCCGGCAGCGCCCGATGGGAGTTGGAGGTGTGGACTCGGGCCCGATCTGGGCCACAGGGGCCGTGGCTGTTGCGCGGATGTCTGCCTGGTGTTGTTGTGACGTCCGCGGCGTACATGACGTGCAACCCTGTTCAGCGATAGCGGTGTCCCGACGCTGTGGCTTCCCGACCGTGATGAAAATGTAAGATGGGTGGTGCCGTGCGGGGTGTTGGAGACCGTGGCTCTATGACGCGATGACGATGTGCTGCGGTGGTGGTGGTGCGAGTCGGCATGGAAGGTGTGGCCCCAACCCCTTGGGCGCAGGAAGATGTTATTCGGACGAAAGTCCTTCCCGATTTCTATCGGTGCCGGCAACGACGGCGCCTGTGGGTGTCGTTCCTCTCGTTGAAGACGTCGCCGTGTGATTCGGCACCTTCCTCGCTCTTTTGGTGCTGGCAGCGTCTCCGGACGAAAGTCCAGGTTCGGTGCAGAACCGGTGCGATGGCGGCGTCCCTGGCGCCGTTCCTCTCTTGAGAGCATTGCATTGATAGACTTGGCTTGGAGGTTTCCATGCGGCGCTCCTCCGGTGCTCGCCGTTGTTCGATGTCGAGCTCTTGGGCGCAATGCACGCCACCACCGGGGTGTCCAAGACGAAGCCTTTTTTTCAAGACTTGCTTGATCCCGCCTTTCGCTTGCCGTCCCTTCTAGGCTTCAAGTGGATGGCGCGTCGATTAGGGAGTTTTGTTGTAGCTGTTGTCTTTGGAGGCGTTCGGTGTTGGTTTAGACGCGGCTATGGTGCTTAGCTTAGGACAGGTGTTTCGTGTTGAGTTTGTTTGACCTGGGGTGGCTGTCTTCGGATTTGCTGGAGTGGAGTTGGGCTACACCTGTTGTTCGCGACAGGATGTAGTCGTCTTGTATTAAAAATTCTGCCTACTAAGGCGTACCCTCGAAAAAAACGATCCATGGGAAGAGATACTCACTGCGTCTCATATTAATTGTCTCAAAATTGGATAAAAGTGGACGCATCTAGACATATTTTGGTGTTAGATATATCTAATTTTGTACAACTTTAATACTACAATTAATTTGATTTGGAATGGAGGGTGTACATTCATGCACTAAAAGTACAAACGGATGCATGCATTGTGCGCTAATCAGCAGCTATTAATTAGCGTGTGTAAAAAAAGAAAATGATTGATACGTTGCATACTGAGAAAGATATGACGATGAAGAAAGAATAGAAGAAATGGAAACTGAGGGGTGTAGGAGAATGGACGCAGCTAGCTAGCTGATTGCGGCGATCGGTTTGAACGAGTCAAAAGGGAATAGGAGAATGGACGCGTCGGTAACAACAACGGAAGAGCCAAGCGCGACCGAAACGAGCGAGCGCTCGCGCGCTCGTAGCCTAGTGTTTTCCATATTTCAACGTGTTCAGGCTAACTTCTTCTTGCAGCAAACTGCAGAAAACATTATCATCAGATTTAACAGCGGCCGGACTGGTTTCAGACATCGTGTGATGATGTAAATGACAGAAACCAAACCGAGAGAGAGAGATCTCGAGTCTCCTTGACCTCGCATCGCATCGGCTAGGAAACTTAGGGAAATTGGCAATTCGGCATCCTTTTAGATTGACCATTATTTTCTTTAAGATTTTATTGATTTCGGCTGTGTCGACGGATGAGGCGATCACGTTTATACTGCCTTTTTGACGTTTCATACATGAGCATATATGTAGCGACGTGCGGCAGCCACCGAGCCACGTCGCGATTTAAACTGTGGTGGTAAAAAGTTTGTCTCTCAGTTGGCCCCTGGTGCGAACAACGTCTGCCTTTGCCGATGCTCCCCAAAAGACAGGATTGAAATCCCAGGCAGGGGAAAGGGAAGAGGAAAGACGTTCTGCTTTCTGACCAGATGAGGGGATTCGTTCAGGAGTTCAACTCCTTCAGAGACTATGCACTTGCAGCATGTACTGTGTGTTTTTTCTCTACCAACTGCCACCGATCAACCCATGCACGTCACAGCGTAGACGTACGCGACCAACCAGTGCGCGACGCACCTGCTCGAGTCCTCGAACCCGCGTGGCATGGATAGATGAACGGCAGCCACGAAAGAGAGAAGGAGAACCACGAAAATTAAACAGGCCGAGCTAGCTTTGTCAACGGAAGGATCGGCAGCGTACGCGAAGAAGACCAAGACAAGGACGAGGTCGATCTGGTCGAGTTTGTCCATGGCGTCGTGTTGATCATCTACCCGGATTCCTCGACTTTCTTTGCCGCTTTCTAGCGGTGTCCCCCCGAAGGAGAGAGTAGAAAGGTGGCGGGGAGAGATCCATCCCTTGCTGGACAAAGCGATGGTCCAAACATTTCTACTGCGTGCGATTACCTCGTGTTCCACTGTTCTTTTTTTTTCCCTTTTTATGAAAAACCCAGCAACGCTGGCTTTTCCATTGATAAGCAGGGAGAAATAATTACAAGGAACGTCCAACGAACGGAAATTCGTTGCCATAATGTTCAGAAAAACAAAAAGAACTGAAAACTAAGTACCGCTAGTTGAGCATGCGATCACGGGGGCTCGAAATGCAATTTTCTCAAAGACTTGGCCCCTGCCAAAGTCCAACTGCATGCCTCATCATGCAAGGACGTCGAGAGAACCTGGGCCGAGAGAAACTTTCGCTCGAAAACCCTCGCGTTCCGTTCTCGTCAGATGCCAGAGATGACAAGGATGAACACGTAATGGAGGCCTTTGCAACTTGACGGAGCATAGCCAACCATCATCTGCTGCCAGACCGAGGGCAAAGGGGCGGGCGCCCACCCGGCAGGGCTCAACGCCTGGCAGTTCGACCACTGGGAGATCAACGCCCAAATCTGATTAGTCACTGGACAGTCGAAGAAGAGATGGCTCAAGAATTTGAGGTTTCGGAGGCAGAATTGGCAGAAGTACTCGTTTGGCCAGCCCCGGCGAAGGAGGCGGTCAGCGCACCACAGGCGGTCGTGCAGGAGCAGCCATGCCGTAATCTTGCAGCGCATGGGTGCCCAAGCCCTCCAAATGCAATGCAGGGCCGGCGAGGCGATCTGGCCTGCGAACTGGAGCTTGTAGGCCGAGGCCGTGGAGTAGCATCCGTCCTTGGTTAGGGTCCAAGAAATTGAGTCTGGGGTCGTTGCCGCCAGTTGAGCCAGTTGCAGGCGGCGCCAAAGGGCGAGGAACATGAGAAGAAGGTCCGTCGGAAGGTGACTGCCTAGATCGGCGACCCAGCTGTGATTAGACAGTGCCTGCGCGACGGTCCTCGCTTTCCTCTTCGAGCGTAGAAAAAGGTCGGGGAACTGTTGTGATAGGGGCGATCCATCGCACCAGTTGGAGTGCCAAACGCCGCCCGTTTGCCGTCGCAGATGATCACCCTAGTGGCGGCATGGAAGACGGCACGGTCCAGCCTGTCGCAAGAGACGGGGTCCCCGTCCATGGCCTGGTGGAGCTCCACTTGAACCATAGCCAGCGCAAGCGGAGCGCCCTGCCAAAAAGCGCCAAGTTTGGGAGGCCAAGGCCGCCATACTCGTACGGCTTGCAGATTTGCAGCCAATTGATCTTGCATTTGGCGCCACTTGCCCTCTTCTCTTCAATGCCCCAAATGAAATTCCGGCGAATCTTATCTAATTCCTCGATGAACTTGAAAGGTGGTTTGAGCGCCGTCATGACAGAAGATCGGAAGCGTTCCACTGTTCTTATTCAGTGTTCTTGAGAGGTGCCGGCCAGCCGCAACCTTGTAAACCTATCGTCGGTAGAACAGATCCCCTGTTTTTCCATTGCGTATGAACAAACTATGTATTACTGCCGTATACGTCGGAGTATCTTAAATAACCGTGTGTTGTTACCGGATAATATATCTAAAAACTGTGCATAACAGCTATTGTGTGCATGTCTAGTCGCGGGCAATGTGTTCACGTGATGTTTACCCACCTCACAACAAAACCACTTGTGTGTCTTCTCATTTCTCTCTGTGTGGCAAAAAATCATTAGGACAAATAAAAATTGCAGATATTCGTAAAATCAAATCATTTATATATTGAGAAACTACATATGCAGCTCTCTTGCCTGGTTCTTAGAAGAAAAGATATGGAAAGAATGCTAAAAGAATGATGACCCACCATTAACATGATAGACGGTAGTTCCTTTTCAACTGATATATGCTAGCTTGTAGCGTTGTATATATAAAAAAAGGAGACGGACACGTCCATATTGTTATGGCCTACACCGCTGACATGAAAAGTTCCAAACAAACAAATACTACCTTTGTTTCTCAAAATAATACGTATATTTTCCGTCAAAAGTCAACTTAATGCAACTTTGATTTATTTTATGGAGAAAAATATTAATATTTACATGATTTAATAAGCATTCTATAAAAAATATTCTATGGTAGGTCTATTGATGTGGGATGCCCAATGGACACCACGACGGGTGCAGCCCAAGTGTAGGAACCTTCCGGAAGGCCCATGGAAGTATCATGACCTAGGCCTATTACTGAAGACGCATACGAACCGACTCGGAGAACTTAACTTGCGGGGTCAAAAAGAAGACTAGGAAACCGACTATGTAGGAGTCCTATCCATGTATGAACTTCTGAGACCTGACCTCCTATATAAAAGCCTAGTTGTGAGGATCCTAACTAGTGAAGCTTAGCGACATTCTTGTCACTAGGCCTAGTTTTAAGGATTTACGATTATTCAAAATCTACTATGACTACATCGATCTTTCGCTGCCGGTGAATCGTGGTATTAGACCATTGCATGTATGAGCATGCGTTGTTATCTCCATAGTGATCTTTGGCGGTTACATTGGGTGCAACATACACCAGTACCCCCACTGTTGTCGGGGATATCCAAAATAGGGTGTCATCCAGCATTCGCAAGGACGGACTACGAGGCTGGCCCAAAGCAGTATGGCAGGAGGCCATGTGGGATAGCCTCGTGGTACGAAACGCAGGACGACATCCATACGGCGGCCCACAAGCCCATCCGAGTTAGGTTAAGACTCGGTTGACGTAGATGTTAGGTTTCGTGGTTTGGACGGTCTATCTTCATGTAAGTCTCGATCCGGTTCTCTTATATAAAGCCGGACGAGATAAACCCTAAGGCAGACTTGATCTAGCCTACGTACTTGTAACCTGTGCCCGGCTACCGCCATAGTTGATCTGCAGGAAGTAGGGAGCCATCCGGCTAACCTGAATCTGGATAAAAGCTCCGTGTCTTCGTCCTTAGCACCCCCCACCCACACGTTTCCCCCACGCACTCCACCTCCAGGATATGGCATCCCCTTCCATGAATCATTTCTCTGGAACTCGACAGTTGGCGCCAAGTATGGGGCCGGCGCCGTCTAGGGTGATCTTCCGGGCAGGACTCCTAGGCGGCATCGCCGGCACGATCGTCGTAGGCATCGCCGTCCCGGGACCATATGGCGGATACATCGTCAACGACAACATAGTAACGCAAGTGCGCAACACCCTCGATTGCTCGTACGTCACCCTCGTCGGCTTCCTCAACATCTTCGTCGGGCTAATGACAGAGGCAATGGGATTTCATGGAGGGAGCAAGTTTTTTCCGCCACCCACCACCCCATCAGCGAAGATAATAAAACACATATCGCCCAAACGGATCTACAACTATGTCTTCCTCGGAAGTTCCATAAAATAGATCTATCTTTGTTGGCATGGTGCAAGCAGAGCCCTCTCTTCTTTCCCCATTCTCCTCTGTTCTTTTAATTCTCTATATATTGGATAGGAAAATTGTAGGATAACAACATGTGTGTCCATTTGAATCCTATTGGAAAGAGAACTTCTTTTGATTCATATATATAGGAGGAAAATTGCATAGGATAGCAACATGTGGCCATTTGAATCCTATTGGAAAGAGAGATCTTCTTTTGATTCATATAGCAACAGGTATCCGATCCATTCGAATCCTATAGGTATCCATTTGAATCCCATTTTGTTCTATTTGTTGTTGCATTGAAAGAATAAATCTGTCGCAGTGGTATTTAACATTTCTTCCATTTATTGTTGCATTGAAACAATATACTTGTTGCAAGGGTATTTGTTCTATTTTTTTTGTTGCAGTAGTGACAAACATTGTCCAACACTCCTGGATTTCCTTGTCAACAGCGGCATACGTTTTGCTAGTGTTGATACAACGAATGACAAGTTGAAGATGATGCGCACCTGGAATATTGAGATACCATCTCACTGCCATATTGATATCCAGGACATGTTCCAGTTTCAGTATCCCAAGACTTTTCCATGGCTGATATAACAACTGCCTTGATCGACGAGCCATACAGTGATATGAAGAAAACATTCCCCAATAGGCAGCACAAATTGTGGGAGAAGATCCCACTTGAGAGGATCAACGTTGATTATGAATCCATAGATGGGTATGTTTCCTTCGAGTTATATCGTATTATTAGTATCTTCAGCTATGGGCAGAGTCACCTAGTGCCCCGGTCTCCTACTGTTTGGCGTTCTTCGGAGGACGAGCTCGAGTAGATGGGTACTGTTGTGTCTCTATATTATGTACTGCTTGGTAGCCTCTCGTGACGCGATGTTTTGTGTCTCTATATATATTGCCCAGAATACTTTATGTAGTACTATTATATCTATTAATTATGTCCTTGTTTAATTATATGTGATGTGAGCAAGCTTTATGAAGCAATTGTGATGTATATGTGATGAATTTGCGAAAATTCAATTTGACACCCAACCTCTTCTACTCTTGCTTGTTTCGAAATTCAAAGAAAATATAAAAACACTTCTAAAAAATCTGGAAAAAAAACCATTGTAGTATTTACATAGATATACATATTTTTATTAGCAAAATGGGAAGTCTTGATTTATGTAATGTGGAGTAAGAGAAAAAATATCTATTCTCATCTTTCCTCCGGCGCAAGCTCACCCACAAAGGGAAGAAAAGCTAGAGGGGATGGACGACGACGCGTGGGAGAAGGATTGAATACTGCACGCGATGAACACGATGTCTTGCAACGGGCAGCGCGATAATGCTGGACTGACGAAGACGAGCCATGGAATCGATGAACCTTGTGCGCCTTAAGCCAAGGGTTAGCCACGGGAACCATCGCCTTCCTCTTCCATTTGATTTATCCTATGTATGTGCGGGCATTACAGCAATATACATAGACCGTAATCCAACTGCATCTGTGACTAATAATCCACCCTCAGGTTATCATCTGAACCCCCTTAGGTATTAAGTTGCAAGCAACAGATAATCGTATTAAGCAATGTGTGTAATGTAAGAAATGATTGTGCACGCGGGCACTCACATTGCTGTTTTCTCACTACTGGCAACAACACATCCTCCCCCGTCACAATTCTATCACTCGAGCACGGGCGAAAAGGAGGCATGAACCCAACTATCGAGCATAAATACTCCCTCTTGGAGTCACTAGCAACTATTTGGCCAGAGCAACCACTAGCAACGAAAAGCATGCAAGATCGCAAATAACATATGCAATAAAGACCATAATCAACTTGGCATAAGTTCAATATTCATCGGATTCCAGCAAACATAGCACATAGAATTACATAAGAACAATCTCGATCATCTTAGTCATCTCACGAGATCTAAAAAATGAGGCATAGGAGGAGAAGATAGCCATCTAGCTACTTCTATGGACTGGCAGTCCAAGGATGAACTACTCACGCACCACTCCGGAGGCAGGCATGGTGAAGAAAATCACAAACTCGGGAGCCATTTTTATCTGCGGGGATGTGAAATAACTAAGAGTTTGGTAGCTTGGATTTTAAAATTGACAAAGTGAAGTTCTTAAGAACCAACATGTTGTGGACTTAGAAACTCTATTATACAACTAGACAGCAAGGGCGCTTCGCGGCGCAGAATACACTGTGATGGGCATTCTGTGTGTAAACGTGGTGGGATGCATGTGTTTAGTCGTGTTGATGTAGGTCATAACTATGGGCGGACCTAGAGGGTGGGCCGTGGCCCACCCAGAATTTTGGTGATTTTTTGACTACCCTATAGGTATAGTCTTTGACTATCGCTACTGCTTCCCTTCCTTTCAGTGTGAAATCAGGAGTCGTTCAAGAGCGATTGGTTCTTGAGTAGTAGACACCCTAGCCTTGCTGGCTGTTTGGTACGGGTAATAATTTGCTTTTGGTGAAAAGTTTGCTAGTACTAATTGTTGTTAAATGCTTCCCCTAATCGGTTAGCCAAATTGGTTCTCGCATGACGGCAACTTCAAACACCGCTGCTAAATGCTAGTAAGGGCTGTTCAATGCTTTTGGTGAAAATATTGCTAGGAACTTCATTTTATAAATGGAAATAAATAGGTTATATATGTTGTTTACAAATGGAAACAATCTTTCATTGGGATGCGACACAAATCTTAAGTGATATAGTTTTCTATTTGTGCTACTATATTTTATCACGTAAGATTTTGTTTATATTTTAAACTCTCCTTATTGGAAGCATGTATATTTGAAAAGTACATATTGAATTACAATGTTGTGAATAAATTGTCTATTTATACTGTTCATTAAAAAAAATCCGCGATGCGACATTTTTGTTATAGTGTGCCCACCCTCCAGTTTTTTCCTGGGTCCGCCACTGGTCATAACTCCTAATGCTTTTACTTTAGTTTCATTTCTTTTGGTACTGCCCGTACTTGAAATAGAGCAGCTGTGCTTTCCGCACCAGCATAATTGAAATATTAGTACTCATGTACTAATAATATCAGCAGAAGATATTCAGCAAAATAGAGCAGCCGTGCTCATGTACAAATATAGCCATGCTTTGCCCGTAACTGAAATAGAGCAGCCGTGCTTTGCCGCGCTGAATACACTGTGATGGGCATTCGGTGTAAGCATAATTGAAATATTAGTACATGAGTACACAATTTTGTATGTTCAATCTTAACTTTAGTATTTCAGACACATACTATGTAGGTTGCATTTGCATTCATGCTCAAGTATTTGAACAAATAAGGAATTCCTGAAAACATTAAGCCACCACCAATTCTTAGTAAAGTGTTATCTACAAAGACACATGCACAAAAATCACAAATTTGTACACCCTCAACTTCCTATCTAGTTATCAAACAAATAACTCCTTACTCAGCTAATAGACAAACATCTATCATCATGGATGACCAAAATAGATCCATGTTAGGCCTATGAATTACTAATAGGCAAACAACTTAGTTGCTGGACAGTTAATTGCGCAGGGAATCAATTTGAATCTGCACTATAAATTACTAAACTGTATGAAATAACATAAAATATATTCATCATGTGATAGAAGAACCTAGAAATGGATAAGTATACAGTTTTTCTTGGGCGGGTACCAAACCAAGATATCAAAGCATTCTGCATTTAGAAGAAAAAATCCCATTTCCTTAGTGCACGACACATTTATCTGGTGATCTTTCTCAGAACTCAGGTCAAAGAAAATATTAAGTCTTAAAGGTCACATAAAAGGGAACATAACCTTCTGCTTATTTGACCTTAAGCTTTTGCATCTAACTATCAGTCGAAGCTTGTCGCGTCACCTCCATTCCAGTACAACACACGCACCCCAGCATCTCCTGAAAAATTCTACATTCCAGCTATATGCCAAGATTCTATGTTGCCCCACATATCTCAACTTCTCGAGGGCCCCAGTTTGGTTGCCAGGAGTGCGTGCAGTTACACCGGTGGCGTTGGCAGGTACTTCCTCATATGAAGAATCGTCTACCTTGCCCGCCACAGCGGTGGAACTCAGCATGTCTTGCTTTCGCCTGTACTCAGCCATGCGGCGGGTGTTCTCCATTGAAATGAGAAGGGTTGTCGCTTCAGCTGGGCTCTCGCTGCCGTTCCTGCTCGCCTAGCCTAAGGTTTGCGGCCTTACCTGTTTAAACACCTGGGTTAGTATGTATAGGACAGAAAAAGTTCAGACAGGATGTGGTCAACAAGTTCAAACTTGTAGCAACTGAAATCTTGAGAATTGTTGGGAGAAATAAGGACATATTTCTAAATCATTGGTTTTATTACAAAAAAAACTGTAGTGCACACAACATGGGTCTTGCTAAATGTGCTAGCGCACACAACAATCATGTCGGTATGTACATGACATAAAAGATCAGAGTTCAGACAAGGTGTGTCTGGTCAATCAGTTTAACCTTTTAGCAACAGATATCTCGAGAACCGGTGAAAAATAAAAAATCTTAAGATTTTTTATCAGAGAGATTCAAGTGCGCACAAGATGCTACTTTGCTAAATGAAGAACTGAATAATGCATGCTGCTTAAGGGCACCTTATCATGTACTGTAAGGCTCTTGAACATATTCTCGATGCTACTCCGGAATGAGCAAAGGCATTATAGAGGCAGATGCTTCACAATTCACATACCTTGAAAAGTTTCCCATGAGCTTCAATCGATAGATTTGTCGTTCTATGGTAATCCAAGTCATCAGGAAGTTTCATGTGTTCCTGATTTATAATCTAAAAGAGGAAGAACATAAATATGGGTCAGCAGTTTTTTCAATTAGCAAAACAGGTCGGATCAAATAGCAAAAGCTATCAAAGTCAACCGAGATGCTTTTTTCCTTTGACAGAGCAAAGGCAAAAAACTGAAACCGGCATACTTTATTATACAATGGAGACAGATAGAAAATGAATAACTAAAAACAAGTTGCTCAACAATATGCATTACTGCTAGACTTCTTATACATGCATTTACCATTTTTCTTGCACTTCAAAGAACTTCCTTTACATATTTAATTCCGAACAATACCTGCTGTAATTGACTCTGCTGCCATGCTATGCAACCTTCATAATTGATATCAATCTCCATGCAGTCTTTCTCAATTCAGGATAAATGCTCATTTCCATATCCATGGTCATCCAGAAGTTTATATTGCACATGTGGTTTTTTCAATATGGCTTCAAGCGTTGATGACTGCTTTATAGGTTGGTTGAATACCGGTGTAACTTCGGCGGCAAATTCCTCTCGTGCCAACAAAATCCCAGAAGCCATGATTGAAGCTACATGAAGTGAGCATATATTAAACAATAAGATTCTAAAAATAGGCAATCAATCCATGTACGTAGTAGTAATTCAGGTTCAAGTATGTCAAGCTTAGTAGTAATTCAGCTTCAAATATATCAAGTTTACCCGACACTCTTGTATGCTTCAACCGTACTCTATCAAATGCCGAATTTCTTTGACTGATAAAACTCCCAACGTCTATCATCTATTAAACCAATGTATCTCCCCAAAGGGGTCAACCAACTATCAGCATTATCGGATCGAAATAGTAGACAGTGCTCTGAACAACTGAATATCCACAAGTGTCAATAACAGAAAATGTCAGTCAAACTGTGGTTCAAAGAGTCGCACTAAATTAATAAAATGGTAAGGTCACTGATTCTTTTTAATGGACTACTGCAAACAATAAACAACATGGCGTCATTCTGTCAACAAGGTTCTTCTGACTTGCTCCTTCGAAGAACAAGTGATTTTATAAATATTGCTGCACGTTTTTTCCTAATGAATGAGCAACGCTTGCTGCCAAGTTTCTCGAAAATTGGTAAAATCCTTCACAAAACGTACTTTTGTATCATTTTTCTAATCTCATGCTCTCCATTTAACCACCCCTTGCCCTATCTGTCAGTCCTTGGTGAGAATCATGGTTGTTACTCTATGATGATGGGGACCTTTAGGACACTCCATTCCTTGGATCACAATGATTGGCCACTTCCTATCTGATCGACATGTGCCCCCTGGACCCATGTGTCGGTGAGACATCGGTTTGCAAATATGTAAATGACAACGAATGCAGCCTTTTAAAAGTACACAGATTCTAGTATTCACCGTTAAATACAAACATGACATCGCATTCTTTTTTCTTAAAAAATTGTTATGCTACCATTCACAGACATCGAAGGTAGCAACATAGCACTGTATTACTGCCAGAGAGATCGACTTATTCAAAGTCTTAGTACAGATCATAATATGTTGCCAGTATAGATAGAGCTAGCAAAGCAAACAATCTAAGACCTCGACAACCTGTGAAAGTTGGCTTCATTCCCAGGATTCATGCCAAGAGTAGCCCTCACTCTCCCTGATTATGTGTATACACATGGTTTGTACATGCCAATAATATCTTTCCTTCATGATAAATTTCATAAGGATGTCCACAACGAACACTCCAGCTAGAAGATTCTAAGTGAAAAATTATATATAACTAAACTGTCTTATTAGTATAAAGGCTTGCATTCCACCTTGCTTCTAATTTTTCAATCTGTAATTCTGTATACAGCAAAAAAAAATGTCACTGAAACTCACAGGAGCACCTGCTCTTGGGCACTGGAGCATGGACGTCGATGCCTAAGTCACTACCTCCCTAAAATCACGTGGACGCCCGCCACCCTTTCGGCATTGTTGGCGATGGAGAAGGGGTACGCCTGCATCTGCATGCTGAGATGTCAACTCCCTTGCAGGCAGGCCTTCAACCCGCTATCCTCACCCTTCTTCTCGCCAGAACCGATAATAGAAACATCGGAATTGTTAGGGAAATAGGAGGGAGAGGAGAATGAACTTTACTGGGACGAACACTCACCTCTGCTCGCTTCCCCGGTTGCCGCTCCCGTGCCCTAGCGCCGCCGCAACCAAACATACGGCGCGTGTGGTTCGCCACAGTCGCGAGCTGCTTGATAGCGACCCAAACCGGAGGCGGAGGTCTAGAACTGCACGTGGACATGTGGACGGCGGCGCCTGCTTCGATCTGGGCCAGACCGACGGCGGCGGAATCGATCTGGCCTCTGGGGGAGTGGGAGAGGAGATCTCGGGGACATCGGAGAGGATGTGCGAGAGGAGACGATCGGGCACAGGACGCACGGCGTCGTCGAGCAGGGTCGGCGGTGGTGTGGATTTGAGAGAGAATCAGAGAAGAGGATGAGGAGAGAAGGTGAGACGCCGAGAGTGAGGAGATTTCCCTTCGCACTCTTTGCCACTTTGTCCCTCTCCTCAACACCGAAGAAGTGTAGCGGAAACATCCACGTGACACACGACTAGGCGAGAGGCCCCACATGCAGGGACAGAACGATCGGCATAATCGCTGGGAGGCTCCTAGCCCACGGAGCTTACAGCTTAAAGGAATAAAATGCAAAAACTGAGTGAACTTACAATATTCCCAAATGCAACACGGGCTTCTATATTCCTTAAAACCCCATCGATGTGAAACTTGTCATTTTTGCTTCTCATAAGAGAAATGCAATTATCTCAGATGAAACTATTTTTCCCTCCTCAAAAATGTTGTTAGTCTTGGGCCTGCTATATGAATGAAAAAAAATAACCAAGCAGGTTATAATGGAATAAGGAATATATCCTCTGTACTGAAGTTGATTTATTAATCATGAGCAGAACCAACTTGATTTTCTATGAGCAACACATCTCCTGCCCTAAGATGTGTACGTACGCCAAAAGTTTTAGAATGAGTCTGACCCATCAAGAAGGGTTGTGAAGTCAATGTCTTCCTTATCGGTGGTCAGCACAGTGTCACACTTACCAATTGAACTTCTGAAAGGGGGCCATTGCCCCCCCCGGTCAACCTAAGTTTACCGGTCGGGAAATATAATATTCAGCCATACGCATAGTAGAAAATCTAACCATGGAAAAACCTCCTTTCTACTACACTCGTAGTGTATGTTTTTATAGTTTTGTTTCTAGAAATATTCTGACCCTAGCCACAATAATCGCTAAAATTTAGGCGATTCCGGTTTTCATTCCATATATAGTATCACAGTTTTCTTTATTTCAATTCGATCGAAAAGGCCCGGAGGGGGGCCACACCGTAGGGCGGCGCCCCCTGGCCGCGCCTAGGGGTGGTCTGGCGGGCGTCACCTCCATTGCCATTTCGCCTATTTATTCTCCCTGATACGTCAACCCGAGATCGGGAGGGTTCTGGAGCTCTCCCCGACACCCCTTTGCTTGGGACTGAGACTTCGAAATAGTAACGGGATCAAGTGAGGAGAGCAACGGTACCGTCACCCACACTAGACCCAGCTCCCAAGTTTAAGGCAGCGCAATACGCGAAGACATTTGACCTTTCCCCCCGGCGATTCATCGCAGAAAGAAAGCGTCGGAGCACATCTGACAGAACAACAGGAAGCAGAGAAGCAGCCATATAGAGTTCCTTAGAGAGAACAAGAAAAATCCCCTCAGACATGCTGGAGTCCCAAGGGAACTCGCAGAGTCAATGTCTTCCTTATCGGTGGTCAGCACAATGTCACACTTACCAATTGAACTTCTGAAAGGGGGCCATTGCCCCCCCCCCCCCCCCGCGTCAACCTAAGTTTACCAGTCGGGAAATATAATATTCAGCCATATGGTAACCATGGAAAAACCTCCTTTCTACTACACTCGTAAATAGTGTTGTTTCGCTAGAAAATGTAGTTAGCGAAAACTATCCCTAGGGTTCTAGGAGTTTCTTCCTAGATGTGTACATGAGAGTACGAATTGCGGGCGTGCCATCTTGTTAATGAAACAAGAAAATAAAATAATAAAAGACAGTAATAAACACAATATATGGGAACGTTGCATTTTTATTCATATCACTGCATCATACAAATACAAATGGCATATTCCCACGAACTATATCTATTCCGCCTTCTGCGTTGCACTCATAGAGTATCTGACTCATGAGATTGCGTAGTTTATTGATTCCCGGAGCTTTTGTAAGCATCCGGTTAATAACATAGGTAGAGTTTTACTGCGCTACGACGTGTCCTGCTCGGCTTTTGACGGCGCAATCTCTGTCGGCGAAGTATCCGGTGACCTGGTAGTCCCACTGCCGCTTCATCCCCTTGGGTTCCACGGTCACCCGGACGTCTTCGGGTAAGCAGCTGAGCACCGGCTTAGGGTCTTGTAAAGTGAACACCGGCTTGGTCGGCTCACCGAAGTCCACCGGCAATTCACGCTCAGCGTGCCCTGACGAGAAGATGAGATGAGTTGAGTTGAAACAGTGGTGCGTGTACGTTTCACTTGTCGCAAGCATGGATGGATGTGAGTCAACGCACCCACAGCGAGCGTCGGAGACCAACAGCAGTAGGTAGCATGCATGAGGAGTCAGAGCACGCGAATAATCAAGCAACCACTCAATCGCGCAACCCTTTTTTTTTTGTCTCGAGCGCGTACGTACTAGCACCCCGCACGCGGCTCGTCGTGGTGCCCTTCTATTTAGGGCATCCACAGTGTGTGCCAAATAGTGATGCCAAATAGTAAATTTGACTTTTGGCATTGATTTTATACACTGTAGAGGTGCCAAATAGAGATGTCAAAACTGAAAAAGATGGAACCGGTGCTTCTACTTGCGCTGATGTCAAAAGCTAGCAAAATAATAAAGAAATGAAGAGGGAGGGGGTTAGGTGACTGCATGCATGCATAGAGCTACGAGATTGGAAAAGAATTATTCTTTAGGGCATCTCCAATGCTTATTGCATAAAGGAGACATAAGCTGGATCCCATCTCATCGGCTATAGCCACACAGAATTCCTCCAATGCTTAAACACCGTATGAGGTCTTATGGTGGAGCCCACTACCCAGTTTTTTTCAACTTCTGCTTGCTTTTCACGTCTGCACATGCGTGCATGCTGCCTGCTACGGTGCATGCTGCCTGCTAGTACGACTCTGAGACACAGGAAAATAGTTCTTTAATCGCTATGGCCGAGCCATACCGGTATGGCTGACCCTAAGGATTTTTCGCTTATGGCCTAGACTCACAATGCTTATGGACGGGTCTTAGTATCACTTTTCTTCTTATGGGCGAGGCTTAAGTCAACATTGGAGACGCCCTTACTCTACCTAGAGTCAGCAACGGGCCCGGCTGCATGCGTATTTGGCTTCTACCACACTGTAAGTAATCGCCAAGTTTATTGTTGATGCCACTAAATATTACATGGACAAATTTGCATTTGGCCACACCGTGGCTGCCTTTATAGAGCAAAGTCTTGGTTTGAACTTTTCGGTGGACGGAGTAATATGGCTGGAAGATGAAATTTTCCACTTCCATCCGATCTCTAGAGGCGACTGGATGAACCGCGGAGATGTATGTATGTTCACCCGGATTGATGACATGGCTCTCTCGAGAAATCAACGGGCGCGCCGCGGGATAAATACTGGAGGGAGCTCGCGCTGGAATTAATTTGCAAGTTGTACGTAAATCACGCCTCTTAATTTGTGAGCTCCATATGGACCCGTATCTGGGTTACATCCCGGCTATCTAGGAGATAAAATCTCCGTCCAGCTATAGCCACAAATCCTGGCTTTCTAGCTAGGAGTCACTCCTCCGTGATTGTTCCATATTTTTTTCCACCGAGAAAGAAGCAATTTTATTTTGTCTTTACTGTAAGGGGCGATCGAATTTCGCTCCTCTCCTCTCTCGATTAACAGATCACAGATTCGAATTGGTTCAGGCTCCTCGAGCCGCACACACGGCACTGCCGTTCCTTACACGTTACAAGCCAATCTCTCAACGCGGTAGATAGGTAGATCTCATAGGCGTTTCGTGCGCTCAGGTTGTCACCCATTCAGGGCCAGCCAATCGGGCGGGGACAGCTGTCCTTCGTCGTGGCCTGGTCCCACTGCTTGGTGCGGTCGCTCCGTGGGGGGGAGGACCCTGGGTCGTGGTCACTGACAATCTCCTCTCCTTGTTTTCCTGCTTGTCCCCAAGCAGGAGCTCGCGGGTATTGCTGGCGCAGAAACTCCTCATCCTCCCAAGTCGCCAGCTCCACCGGGTCGCCACTCCACTGAACCAGGACTTGCGCGACCGTGCGGAGACCATCTTGACGAGCTCGATGCTGAATCACATGGACGGGAACCTGCAACCTCGAGTATGGTTGTGTTAGATTGGGCAGAGCGTGCTGGCCGGGACGAAGACAAGCCTTCAAGAGCGAGACGTGGAAGACGTGGTGAATGCGGCTATGTGATGGTAGCTCCAGCTTGTATGCAACGGCGCCAATCTGTTCCAGCACGCGGAAAGTCCCGAAGTACTTGAAGGAGAGCTTGTGGTTGGCCCTGCGCACGACGGAGGTCTGCAGGTACGGCTGCAGCTTGAGGAAGACCTCCGCGCCAACTTCGATAACACGCTCGCTGCGGTGCTTGTCTGCCTGGTGCTTCATGCGCTGCTGCATGCGGAGGAGATGCTGGCGGACAGAGGCGATGACAAGATGCCTCTCCTGCAACCAAGACTGTATATCGGGAGAAGCGACAGCGTCAGTTTCAGTAATGCCAAAGTACCTGGGCTTGCGACCATAGAGGACCTCGAACGGCGATCGACCCAAGGATGAGTGCCAATTTGTGTTGTACCAGAATTCACACAAGGACAACCACTTGCTCCACTGATGAGGATGTGTACTGATGAAGCAACGGAGATAGCACTCGATAGACTTGTTCACCCTCTCGGTCTGGCCATCGGTCTCTGGGTGGCTGGCTGTACTCATACGCAGTTCGGTGCCAGTGGCTCGGAATACCCCCTGCCAGAAGGTGCTAGTGAACACCGGATCTCTTTCCGAGACCAAGGACAGAGGCAAGCCGTGGAGGCGGAAGATGTTATCAACGAAAACCTCAGCTATCTTACTTGCCGTGTATGGGTGTTTCAGCGCGACGAAATGGGCGTATTTAGAGAGCTTGTCGACCACAACGAGAATGCAATTGTAGCCAGCTGATGGGGGTAATCCCTCGATAAAGTCCATCGTGGCCATCTCCCATGGTGCCGAGGGCATGGGCAGAGGCTGGAGTAGTCCTGGCGGCAGCACCCTCTCCGGTTTCGCTTGCTGGCAAATTTGACAGGCGCGGACATAGTCACGGACAGCCCCCTTCATTCCATCCCACTTTAACAAGGACGAAACTCGCCTGTAAGTCACAGGAAACCCTGAATGCCCCCCTTGAGGACTGTCGTGGAAAACAGAAATCACCCTGGCTTGCAACTCCGGCGCAGAACCAATCCTTGTCATAACGCAACAATCCCGAGCGGAGTGTGAAATGTGGCACAGATGCCTGATCCAACAACAACTTCTGCAAAACCCCTTGAGAAAATGAGTCCTTGGTATAACTAGCCTCCACAGCATCCAACCATGCCGGCTTCACTGTTGAGATGGCAAAAACTTGCGATGATTCCACTGGCTTGCGAGACAGAGCATCGACACCCCCATTATTGATCCCTTTCTTGTAAACCACTTTGAACTGCAAGCCCATCATCTTCGTTAAGGCCTTGCGCTGCCAATCAGTGTGGAGACGCTGATCCGTCAGATGCGTAAGGCTCTGGTGATCGGTGCGAATAAGGAATTTCCCCAGCTGCAAGTATGAACGCCACTGTTCGACTCCCAATAGGATAGCAAGGTACTCCTTCTCATATACTGAGAGGCCTTGGTTGCGAGGTCCCAGTGCACGGCTAGCGAAGGCGATCGGATGCCCATTCTGGGAAAGAATGGCACCTATTCCCACGTCACACACATCCGTCTCGACCACGAATTGCTGGTGGAAGTCGGGCAGAGCGAGAACTGGAGCGGTGACAAGCGCATTCTTCAGAGTCTGGAAGGCTAATTCAGTTTCGACAGTCCACACGAACAGGGCCCCTTTCTTGAGTAATGCTGTCAAGGGACTGCTGATTACTGCATACTGGCGAATGAACTTCCTGTAATAGCCACTCAGGCCCAAGAAACCCCGCAGCTCCTTCACATTCACCGGCTGGGGCCAATTTTTGACAGTTTCGATCTTGGAGCCATCAGTAGACACACCTGCCGCAGAGATCACATGTCCGAGATACGCAATTTCCTGTTGCGCGAAGGCACACTTGGAACGTTTGACTCTCCATTGCTCTTTGCTCAAGATGTCAAGGACTGACCGAAGATGCACCAAATGTTCCTCGAAGGTCGCGTTGTAGATGAGGATATCATCGAAGAAGACGAGCGCGAACTTGCGCAGGACTGGGGCCAGAGCCGCGTTCATTGCGAATTGGAATATGGCCGGTGCGCCACTCAACCCGAAGTCCATTACCTTGAATTCGTAATATCCATTGTGCGACTGAAATGCGGTCTTGTATTCTTCCCCTGGCGCGAGACGAATCTGGTGGTAGCTAGCGCGTAAATCCAGTTTGGAGAACCAGCGAGATCTAGCCAGTTCATCAAGCAGTTCATCAATTACCGGTAGTGGGTACTTGCCCTTGACAGTCAATGCGTTCAGGTGCCTGTAGTCGACCACCAATCTCCAGGATCGATCATCCTTCCCGACAAGCAAAATTGGCGAGGAATACGGGCTGTTGCTATGGGTGATAACACCTTGGCGAAGCAATTCATCAATTTGCCACTCAATTTCAGACTTCAACTCAGGAGCAACTCGATATGGACGAATGGACACTGGTCGTGCTCCAGGGAGGAGAGGAATTTGGTGGTCATACTGGCGGCGAGGCAGGAGCCCGGTTGGTTCTTCGAACAAGGAATCAAACTGGTCCAGGATTGCCTAAACCCCTGGGCTCACTGAATTCTCGGCCTGCGTTACTTGCTCGTGGACTAGCTGAAGCTCCAGTGCTGCATGTGTAGCCTCCTGAGAACCCGCTCCGTGGAGAACCGTGAGCTTGCCCTCGACGTCGATTGCGACCCAATTCTGGGCCCAATGGGTGAGCATCGGACTATGCTTTGCGAGCCAGTCGAGGCCCAAGATACCATCATACGACTGTAGCGCTAAAACTCTGAAGGAATCAGCGAACTGACAGCCCTGGGTCGTCCATTGCAGCTCAGGAATGCGATCAGAACAGGGCAGTACGGCTCCCCCAGCGACTCTCACATTTACATTGGCAGGTACGCGGTCAACACCGATCAATCCAGCTGCGCACTTCTCATCCAAGAAACAGGCTGAACTACCCGAGTTCACCAGAAACATCAGCTGCTTACCCTACACCTGCACTTCGAGTTGCATAGTGCGAGGTGCTGCGACACCGGTCTGCAGAGCCGCTGCCGAAAGTGTCATCAAGTTGAGCTCTGTATCCTGCGCATCTCCCCTAGGTGACTGCTCACTGTCTGAATCCGTCTGCTGCATACACTCCAGCATCTCCTGCACAACGTGCAACTGTATCGAGTTTTTACACTAATGCTCCCGGCTATACTTTTCGCCACAGACAAAACAAAGGCCCTTGGCACGACGGTAAGCTTTGAGGCTGGACCATCGATCATCAGGTGGTGGTTTGCTGCCTTCCATCAACCGCTTCTCCTCAACAGACTTGGACACCCATCGAGCCGGCGGTGGTGGTGGTAAGGGCATCGGGGTCGACCTGCGTGACACCGGACTAGGCACCACAGGAGCGTTGAGGCAATTGCTCCTTTCGCCAAGTTCCTCATACAACAAGGCCATCGTATAGGCAGCGTCAAGATCAGTGGGTTGCTGAATTGCGACGAGCACGCGTACTGTCGGCTTTAGTCCATCGAGAAATCGAGTCAGATTATGCAGGGGGTCACTGTGATCCTCATACGCCGCTAACTGATCCATCAAATCAGAGAATCTCTTCACGTAATCCTCCACGGAGCCAGTCTGAGAGATTTTGAACAATCGACGCAGCAGAACCTGATGCTGATTGCGCATGAACCTCGACTGAACTGCTTGCACGAACGCCAACCACTCTGGAACCGGCACCTTCGTCAGATATGCTTCCAGCCATGTCGTTGCTGCTCCAGTGAACTGAGATGATGCGTATGATAACCAGTGTGCTCTTGGTGTCCCCCAGCACTGGAAATACTCCTCCGCGCGGCACTGCCACAGTTGAGGATTCGCCCCCTCGAATTGCGGTAGCTCGACACGAGGCGCAGAAGCATCAGTAACTGAACCCGTAGCCTCTGAATTCGAAGTAGTGGAAAAAAATTGGGCGCGATTCGTACCGGTGTCCGGGGTGGACGTGCCCGTAGAGCACGCCGTCCCCCGGGTTTCAGTTGCAGCGCGGTGCCCATCGGGTCCGACCAGCACGTCCTTCGACCCTTCCGCCGCAGCGCTCGGAATCGCCCGGATGGCGCGGTCAACGGCGCTCGCGAGGTGCGAGATCTCCGCGCTCAGCGTGGCCTTGACGGAATCCAGTTCGGCCTCGAGGTAGGCCTGGACCTCGGCGATGTCGGCACCGACCCCACTCTGCACAGCACCGAGGTTGGCGTTGATCTCCTTGAACTGCTTGGCGGTGTCGTCGACGTAGTTGCGCACGGCGTCGAGGATCTCCTTCTTGTGGGTGATGAAGCGGCTCTCGTACGCCTCCCGCGTATCGGCCTTGAGGAGATCGTATATGGCGCGGGCTTCCAGCGTCAGCTTCTCCACGGCTTCCTCCCGGCGGCGGACGGCGTGGCGGGTGTGGTGTGGGTGGGTGGGAATCTCCAGATCTGCCTCCATTGATCGAGCTTGCGCTCTGATACCAGATGTAAGGGGCGATCGAATTTGGCTCCTCTCCTCTCTCGATTAACAGATCACAGATTCGAATTGGTTCAGGCTCCTCGAGCCACACCCACACACGGCACTGTCGTTCCTTACACGTTACAAGCCAATCTCTAAACGCGGTAGATAGGTAGCTCTTATAGGCGTTCCGTGCGCTCAGGTTGTCACCCATTCAGGGCCAGCCAATCGGGCGGGGACAGCTGTCCTCCGTCATGGCCTGGTCCCACTCCTTGGTGCGGTTGCTCCGTGTGGGGAGGACCCTGGGTCGTGGTCGCTGACATTTACCGTAGATGCATGTTTGATTTACGCAACTTACGTGGATGCTTGTTTCTCAAAGAAAAAATCATGTACTCGTGCTCACATTTTCCCGGGGGCAACGAAAAGAATGTCAACTCTACTACTCTCTCTGATCCTACATAACTGACGGGAGGTTTACTAGTTAGTTGAACGTAGCTAGGTAGGTCGTTTCCGGCGACATATTTATCGGATCGGAGGGACTAGTATTTGAAATGCACTGGAATATTGGATATACATGCTCTTGGAAAAATGACCATCGCATTATTTTCCTCCAATCTGTATATGTATGCATGTATATGTATGTGTGTGTATATATGTATATGTATATGTATATGGGGTAGCGCTATTTGACACCCGCTCAACGGATCAAAGGTACGCCGGGGATAACAGGCTGATGACTCCCAAGAGCTCTTATCGACGGAGTCGTTTGGCATCTCGATGTCGACTCATCACATCCTGGGGTTGAGGGTGCGGAATAGTTATTATACACCCACCTTGTATTTTTTGAATCGTACATGATTTTTACGTCACGTAAGTTTTGTTGCATTCCTTATGTCAAGTAGAACGTAATAAAATACATCCATGTCGTAAACTTTTTATTTACGTGACGCTACAAAAATATAACAAAAATAGGTATATTTATGCTATTTTTATGATTTTTATGTTACTATGAACCATATTATTTAACTTTTTACGCCGATTCTTTTATTATGGATCAACATGAACGTAAATATTTACATACGTAATATAATATTTTTGAGTTAGCAATATAAAATAAAATTGTGGGTGCAAAATAAGTTCTCTGCACCCAGGGTGCATACGTCATATAAATCCAAATTCTAGGTATTCAAGATATCCATAATGTACACCTGTACAAGTTAAACAATATTTTATATGGGAGCATGGGCACCATGGAGCATCTGTTAATTTAGCTATATACATACATATACATACATATGCATATACATATACACACATATGCATATACATATATAAAATACATATACATATACATTTACATATGCATATACATATACATTTACATATGCATATACATATACAAAGTGGTATGGTCGTGTGTTCATACTACTAATCAAGTCAGACCACAATAACTAGACAGGCTGATGGTAGCAAAAGGAAGGGAATGATGGTAGCAATTTTTTCAACACTTATATGACATATGACCTATTCAAACAAGAGAACCATGCATATATCCAAACAAAAATGACTGAGTGCATGGTAATGCTATCTAAAGAGGTAAACCTTGAGACCTCAAGGGGCTTCCTCATAGCTCAGGACATTTCGGCCGTCGGATGGAGACCATCTGGTCCGTTTGTTGTTTTCACCGTGTGACATAAAACCAGCCCCCACGGTAGAAACCCTAACCCGGGCGAGAGCTCCCCACATCCCCACCCCAGCCGCCGCCTTGCTTCGTCTTCCCGCGCATTCTCACACCCGCGCGCCTCCTCCATCCGACCATCCCGTCTCCGCTCCCCTCATGAGCCCCGCCTTCTCCACCTTCGACTCTCTTCGTCGGGTGCGACGGCCGGGCTGGGCTCTGCCTCTCTCAGCAAAGCTGCCCTTGAAATGGAGATGTGCGAGCGTTCCTCAGGAACAGAGACGGATAGGGCGCTCGGGCTGAGCTGAGTCGCCACCGTTTCACCTTCGCCATGTCCTCCCCGACGACAAGCTCGAGTTGCTCAACCGGAGAAGCACGACCGCCGTTGCACTGGAAGAAGGTGATGCTGTGAGATTTTCCTTTTCCGATTCAACAGTTTTGCCGCAATTTTCCATGGGTTTCTGATTGATTTCATGTGCGCAGCCTGCATAGGAATCAATGGTAGAAGCTCTGGACGTTTGTGAGCAGCCACTTGTGTCGTTGCTGCTCCACAGGGAGTAAGGGTAATTTGTCTCCCTTCCTCATGATCTTCCTCCTCTCTCCCTCTCATTCCATTTAATCCCCTCCTCTCTCTCATTCTATTTAATCCCCACAAATTATCATCTATGTTTGTGCAGATTCTACTCTTTTATCTATGCCTAGAAGGTGTTCGACCAACAAACGTGCAGGGTAAGATTAATTTATGTCATATCTTTTTGCACTATTGTCTCCTCAATGATTTTGTAATTATTCCGAAATTGTGCCCCAGTCAACAATAACAACTTGAGATGGCAGTGGCAGTTTGCAATCGGTTCAGAAGTACGGGGTCAGCATGTGTGATGCACATGTTTACATTTGACCACTTATCTTTTGCATCTCAATTTATTGATTCAGAAATATGGGGCTGCTTATGTAATCAACATATTTGGATTGGAGATGAATTAATCTAATCATGTTTGTCGTGGAACCTGCCATTAGACACTATATATGAATGCTTAAAATATTATCATGCACATGGCTGTTCTCATATGTTTTTATACCTTTTGGTATTTTTGTTTGACCAAAAATAAAGAACCAACAATGATTTGTCTGCACAACTAACTTAAGCAGCGATTTCTTTCTTCTGGTGTCCAGGTGCAGTTGCTGTCTTCCTACTTAATAGTGTGCCTAGCACAGGATGTGTGCCTCCGGCGCATTTGTCCAGACCCTAAGATTCGGCTGTTTTGGCATACGACTTTTCCCTCCTCATATATCATACCTGATGGTAAGTATCATTTTATTCTAGGCTATGTGTACAAATTTATAGAAAATTGGTCATGTCATATTGTAATTTAGAGTTATATGTGGCATACCCTATCGTAACCATGATAGAGATTTATTAACTATTGAGTTGGATATTTTTGCAACCTTTTTCCGAAAATTATGGAGCTAACTGCATGATATGTCACACGAAAATTAGGGAATCAACACCTTGGCTTTTGTTGTGATCTATATAAACTGCCAACATTGCTAAGTGACTATTGATTTATTATTTGCTCTATTAAAATCTTCAATGTGAGTGAGGTAAAGTCACTACTTGCATGCTTCATCACTTCTAATAGAGTTGGTACTTGCAAGAGCCTATTGATAACCTAGGAAACATTAACCGGGAATGCTACGCGAGAGGTGCGTTTTATGCCCTGCAAAATAGTGGATATGATTTCAGAAAGGTATGTCCATTTAGTCTCCATGAATCAGTCCAGATTACCCAGCCTTCAGAAAACTTTGGACGCATGGCTATGTTATAGTGTATAATAGGTTATATATCTGGAGTAATAGGACTTGCTGGTTCAGGATTTAGTTTGTCTGCAGATGTAAGCTAACTGATATGTTAAATATGCATTATCGTGTGCTAAAAGCTGCAAATAAATTAACACATGTCAATGTTATGTAAATATATAAATTGTGATGTAACTTCGCTAGCACATAGAACATGTGTAACAACATATGCATTATTGTACTTGGAGTTCATAGCAGCTTTGTGCAAGATCACATACAAAAAATATTATTATGTGTACAATCCTCATCTGGTTGGTATTTCTTGCTGGCTATTGAAAACGTAAATGATCTGGTCACCAGCTATGGCGCTACCGCCGCCGTCCTCAGCATCCAAAAGTACACCTATAGGCTGATCCTGTTTATTTTTCTCGCTTTTCTCTCTCTCCTCTAATCCCCACATACCCCCATATTTGTTTATAGTTTTTTGTCTATGCCTACAAGGTGCTTAACAAAAATCTTACGTGGGAAGAATAATCCATGTTTGTTTACACAATAATTTTGTTTTTTCTGAAATTCAGCCCTTCTCAACGATAGTAACTTTACTTGATGGTCTTGTTGTTTGCAACATGTTCAGAAAATGAGGTATTCTCATATGATACACATGTTTGTATTGGAGATGAACTGATTTTTTTAGCAGGACAAGAACATCCCGCTGAGCAGATCAAATATATGGGCGATTAAAATGTTATCATGCATATGTCTGTTCTCATATTAAGTTTTATACTTTGTGGGTCTTTTGGTTGGTGAAAGATAAAGTATCGCTCAACTAACGTAAGCACTGGACTTCCCAATTTCTTTTGTTTTTATGGCCAGCTATAGGTCATTGTCTTCCTACTTCTATCGTGCACCGTAAGATGAGAACAATGATTGTACTTGTGTGCTTTATTTTATCACCGAAACTATTCTTCATTTGTATCTTATTAAAAGTTGCCCAGTTAGTCATTTCTTTCATTATATCTTTATCTTACAGGGAATAACTAAAGTATTGCTGGATATTCCATGTCTGGTGTGTTGCTTGAATTTCGTCGTTTTCATGAGCCTGAGGTTCCAGGGCTATACCTCAATTGCTCAGGTTAAGTCAGACCAACATCATCTATTTACTTACATTTAATTGCAACTTCAAAATAATATGTGCTTTCCTATTTTATGTATTGTTGAACAATTAGTGTTAAACAGAGCATGGCATCTTATTTTCAGATCATTGAAGATGCATCCATCAATGTATTTTAAACGACACACCTGAAATTCGCAAATTGGATTATATTTTCATGTGAAAATATTCAGTTACGACCTTCCGGTTATCTCATCATCTTTTACCCTGTTAGCACAGAACTTCTTCTCTTAATGAAATTACGATATGTGGAAGTCAGTTTAGGTACACACATAATATTTTTGGATATTCATGATTGCTACTCTCTAGAAGGTTTGCATCCTCCAGTTTACGGATATCCCTAAATGTCTTAATGTTCTACTTTTTCAGGGGTATAGCAAGAGATTTTTTTTTTCGTAAGGAGTCTTTCAGAGCTATGAATATTGCTACATGTATAACAAAAATAATTAGCTATCAGTCAGTTGGTTAGGTAAATCTATAAGTCATAAACTTAAAGTTCTCAGTGAATATAATTTTTTGTTCTTGACGTTTGATGGATTCTACCAATCTATATTAATTACTTATAATTTTGAGAGGTAAAAGAAGGATCTTCATTAATCTGTTGGTATCATTATCCGAGTTTGCTGTTGTCAACTTCAATTATTTAACTAAAGGGGTCTCCTTGAACATGTTATTGTTTTAATCAACTTATGGTTCAGACCGCATAATGAAATAATGTAGAATTTTCTTTGCCTTGAAATGGTTTGTTGCTAGCCAAAGACACATTTCATGAGTTGTGTTGGAAATTAGGCTACGCAGAACTCAAACAACAGTTTGTTGTCTTTCTTTTCACCTAAATGATCATGTGGGGCCTTTTCTATCTAGCTAATCATACTACATTATTATATGAGTTATAGATTTTGGAAAATTTATAATTTTGTATTTTCTTTGGTTGTTCCATGAAACAAATCATCTCGCTGGTTTACAAATGATTATGTTCAATTCTAAAGTAGTTGTATGTATTATTATTTCTGTTACACCACAACTATTGCTTCACCACACTCTTCTGTTTGGTCATCTTTTTTCATGTAATTAATTGTGCCATGTTCATTATTTTTTAACATCTCATAAAAGCACTTCAGAAGAGAGAAAACCTTGCCTATGGCAATAGATAATTTTGTTTCTCAATGTTTTGTCCAGACTATTTATGTTGTCTCTTCAAGCTCCTAAAGCCTATTAAACGTTCCTTTCTTCTCTGAGCATGTTACACATCTTTTCCAGATAGGCTACCACTATAGTATAGATCATAGGGGCAAATCATCTCAAGAAACAATTTTGTTTGGTCTCACCGTCAGTCCTAACGTTGGAATGGCACATATCTGTACCTTTTCTATGTGATGTTTACTTTGTATAACTATATGGAGAAGTGCATTGTTACAAGATCTATGTATCTGAACATTTGCGTGTTATAGAATCAAGTTTTGTGATACTTGCCATTTTCTGTCATGCTCATTTGGCAGCCCAGAACCCAGTCCGATGAATGCATTGTCTTAGAAATATCGTGTCTTTCTTTGTCATCGCCGAGATGTCAAGTTTCTTATTTTTTTTCTACTTTACTGTTATGTAGTTTATTTTAGTCAATATATGTTCTTGGCTATTGATTTTCAACATTGTTACTAGATGTCCGTGTGTAGTCAAATCACAACACATTGTGCTAGCCCAGTGGCTTTTCATACCTTTGTTTCATCAATTATCACCTGATACACCAGATTTTTTACTGATAGGTTACCTTTTTTGTTAATGACCTGCATCACGTTTCTTCTGTTATCCATTTCCTTTATGATATCTAGACTGTGTTACAAACAGGTTGCAAGCCAAAATCTACGATACTATTTGTTCTATAGGCAGTGGCCCTCCTTAGTATTTAGATGACGTGGTACAGTTGGATCCTCTCAGCTCAAAACATCAACTCTGGCATGTGTGAAATTCAGAGGTACCACACATCTTGAACAACTCACCTTTGAATCCACAGATATGCCGGAGAAACTAGACAAATATCCATATGACATGTCCCTCTCCCTCACCACCACTTAACATGGAGTTTCCTCAGTGACAAGATCATCTATGACATCAATGGTCGTGCTCTAAGGACTATCTTTATCTATAGACGGTCATGCTGGTCCTCTCCATCTGCCTATCCTACCTGCCACTTGGTGGCAGTAGTATTTCTCCGTTGATGTATACTTACCCCTCTACGATTTTTACCTATAACTGTGATAATTTGTATATGTTGTAAAGTGTGTAAACTTTATATGTGGAAGAGCATTTTTTGCTTTGATCTAAAATTATATTGTCGCTACTATGTATGTTAATTGTTGATTTGCGTGTCATATCAATGATGCTTACTACACCGTTTTATCCATAGAATATCATTGTCAAAGACGGGTAGCGTGCGGCAAGCCGCGCCAGGGGATCTAGTCGATTTGAAGCAGAATGGCGCTTCAATGTACAGATTATCAAATCTACACTATTACATACATTATACACATTTTTTTGGCAAATTCTGGCGGAACACTAAACCTAACATATTATCAGTCAGCTTTAGGACGAAACCACTATAGAAATGACCAACTTATTGGGAGGTTTCAAGAGTACACTGCCCGTGAAGGGACAAACTTAAAAGTGATGACAACATTACAAGGTCAATAACTTGGCGTGGCTCGATGATTGATAAAATATCGTAACACAAGAAAGCACGAGTCATGTTCAAGCGCTTCGCCAAGTTTAAACCAGGTTGTGGAATTAACAGAAAAACCATAAATTAGACCTCTCACTTCTGATATATGCTTTGACTAAATTGATTGTTCATGTTTAATTCCTAGAAGTTGTAATACATTATCACAAAACATTCATAGAAAAAAGATGAACAGTTGGTACACGTGTCCTTATGAAATATTCCAGCATCTCAGTGATGCCAAATGCAGAACTTGGATGGATTCGAGTGGGGCTATCCTGATCCATTCAGGCGCCCAAATATTCATCATCTACGCCTACTTCTTCCTGCCATGACAATAGCTGTGACTTCGACGTTGCTATCAGTTCTTCGCGCCTTAGATTCTGCAGATGGGAACAACCCACTGTGTCAGGAGATTGACGCTGCTTCTTAATTGGCATCCATCTAGAACGATTTTTTTTCTTTTTGCATGCATCATCTCCGTCCCGCCGGGAACAAGAAGAAACGAACCGGCCGGAACCGTAGAAGAAGTGACAAGAAGGTCTCGATCGCGAGGGACAAAGTCACCTCGCTGAAGACTAGATTGGACCCGACCATGAGCAGTATACCCATTCGCTCCAACATAGGTTTGCAAGTTGCAACCACAACTTTCTCTACTCTGGAATTACTTTAGCTTCAGCCATGATCGGCTAGCTGAACATTTTGGCTGAGTCGAGATGGCTTCCTCGCTCTCGTCCCCGCTCGACACCACCATCGCTCCCCCGCTTGACACCGCCGCCATCGCTCCTCCATTCGATACCGCCGCCGTCGCGAGTGCCAATCCACCCAACGCCCACCCGACATCAACCCCTCCGCGGGTGCAGCCGCATCCCCGATCTCATGGCTCCTCGGGATCCGACGGGGAGCGGATTTCCCGATGGGTGGCTTCCATCGCGGAATGCGGAATGTTCCCCCGCGGCACCAGCGAAGGAGCACAGGCCGGGGACGCTCCTTCTTTGACACAACGCGGCTCGCGTTATCCTCCTCGACGACGAGGAGAAGGTGATCGACACTCGTTGCTTATTGGAAGGGGAGCAGGTGAGAATTGGTAAGGAATTCATCTTCCTCAAGTTCCGCGCGATTCCTTCTGAGGTCATCGGGGGAGTGATTCCGGTGAATCCGATCCCCGCACTGGTCTCCTCGGGGGTGAAGGACCGTGATAGTTTTTGGGCGGTGAGCTATGAATTTACTCTTGAGCAACCTGGTGTGGGGATTCCGGCGGACGGTTTCCTTCGACTTAGGCAAACGGAATCGAGATTGGTTCTATCTGATCGACTGGGTCTCATTATCGATGCGAGAAGCGTGAATCCTGGTGAGAGTATTTCGGTGGGGGCTGCTGTCCAATTTCCGGCGCATAGGGTTTGGGTTCATGAGACGATCGGAAATTGGCCGCCGGTACAGGGCGCCGCCACGACGGAGATTAGTCGAGGGGCGTTGACTCTTGGTGGGCCTACGATACCGGTTCAACATGAGGGTGCGTGTGTTGATGCCGTGGTTTGGCCCAGCGGCCCACATAGCCCATCCAGCCCGTGTTTGGAGCCGCTGGCTGAGGGAGATATTTATCTACCCAAAGGGGATGAGTCGTCGTCTCATTTCCACTCGTTGTTCGGCCACTTCTGGAGTAGATCTAGGGTTCTTCGCCCGCCACCAAACCCTCCTGACAAATTTAAGTGGTGGCCGGGTAAGGTGAGAGGGGATGTTCGTTCCTTTGCCCAGATCGTGGCCTCTCCAACGCGCCCAGCTCTACGGTTCCCGTCGAAACCGATGGGGGACCGGGGTGGACACATGGGGGCGAGGATAGGAGGAGGGAATGGAGGAGGTGGTCGCAACGGTAGCAGGCGCGTGGAGCCTATGAGTCGCAACAATGTCTGGCAGCGTCCCGCGGAGACAACGGGTACCAGCTCCACGGCGGTGGGAGCGGACCGTTGGGAGGCGGCGGCTGCCAGGGAAATCCAAGGTGGAGGCGGGAAAGACAAGGCACCTGCTCTGTCTCCTCGAGGTGCTGCGGCGCGCGGGTCCTTGCAGGCGGCTGCCCAGAACCATGGGGTTGCTTCTGCTACGCCACTTTGTCTCAACTGCAATGGTAATGGTCACCTCACTGCTAGATGCCCTACTATCAGGTGCGAGAGATGTGGGAAATTAGGCCATATGGTTCAGTTATGTCAGTCAATTCTTCGCTGGGAATGTGTTGCGGCTATGTGCGGTTTTCAGGCACCTGGGCAGGGTTTCTTTTATTTTCCTGATTCGGCTTCTGCTAAGCAACTGAAAGAAAAAGCTTCTACCCTAGTCATTTCTGTGGTGGAGGGGAATCCTAGTGCTAGAGATTTAGAACATGAGTTTAATGATTATTTGGGTACTAGTTGGCGATGCACAGCAAGACCCATTAACTCTCAGCAATTTGTTATGCGTTTTCCTAATCCGCGTGAAGTCGAAAGAGCATGTTACTTTGGGGGCCGTATGGAAATGAAGGTGTGTGATGCAGTGATAAATTTGTCTCCTTGGTCTGCTGCAGTGGGTGCTAAGGGGGTTATGCATAAGGCTTGGGTTAGGGTGCGTAATATTCCTCTCGAGAAAAGATGTGATGCACATGCTGCCTATGCGGGGTCTCTTGTTGGAGTAACCTTGGAGGTGGATCAGTCCACGCTTCACAAACATGAGTATTGTCGAATTCTGCTTGGATGCAAGGACATTAACAAGTTGCCTGGCTCGGCTGAGGGGGTTTTGGGAGACTACTTTTATGAATTCTCTTATGAAATTGACAACATTGTGGTTAAGGGGCCTCCTGCTTCCAAATATGTGATTCCTGTTGATTTATCATACAATCATCCATCTCCAAAGAGGCATAGGGGAACAACTACCTGTCTAATAATTTGACTTCTTCGGAAACTCAAACTGGGAATTCTACTCAGTCTGTGGGAACGGGATTTGAGAGAACATACAAACAAGCTTTATCTGCTGTTTCTGAGCATAGTTCAGAGGAAGAGAGTGAGGATGACAATGAGCTCCTTATTGACTCTATTGCCAGGGAAAAAAATGCTGCTGTTATAATTTCTGATAACATGGTTGAAAAAAATGATAAGGGGAATACTGTGGAGTGTGGTCCTATGGCTTGTGATACTTCTCCTGTTGTTACCGCTATGAAAGAGAATGCAACAGTGGGAGTGCTGGCTCCTATCACTCCCACTGTGATAAAAGAGGGATCTAATTCTGAAAATTCTGGTAGGAAAGATAATTTGAGAATGGTGCCGTATGTTGCTACAGTTGTTGGTCAAGATAGGGTTCCTTCTCCAGTTATTACTGAAGTGGTGGGAGAGATTTCTCCGGGTTTGACCCAGAAAAAGGAATATTTCGTCCAATCTCCTGGCTCTGACCATGTGGTGGCTGAGGTGCCAATTGAGAAGTGTGCATAGCCACTTGGTGGAGAGGGGGTCTCTACTCGGCATGCTGCTGGGAAGATGGGAGATACCCTCACTCGAGCCGAGAACCTGGTGAAGAAGAGGAACCTGGAAGGTACTAGCTCTCCCTTGTCTAATACTAATTCTTTTTCTGTTCTTTCCAATTTGGAAATCATGTCTAGAGTTGGTATGATGGGGGTGGATATACCTTCTGATGATTTTGAAAGTATTGACCTGCTTAGAGAACTTCAGAATGCTAGAAATAATTTGAGTGAAAAAAAAATTTCAATTGAAGATGACCCTCTTATAGCTGTGCATGATGATGGTAATAAAACCCCTCTTTGTTTAACTTGGATGGATGAGGATAATGTGGTTGAAAATTTCACCCTTGTTAAATCTAGAAAAAACAGGAAAAACAATCCTAGGAAAAATGTGGTGGTTAGTAAACCTACCACAAGGAGCATGGGAAAAAATGATACATCTACTGCGCCTCCTAGTAGACCTATCAGGCAGAAGAAAACTCCTGCTAAATTTAAATGAATTATGCTCTTTGGAATATTAGGGGGGGGAGGGCAGGAAAAAAGGGGTTAGTACCAGCCTCACTGACATTATTAAAGAACATGAGTTAGATTTTATTGGGCTGCAAGAAACCATGAAACAGACGTATAACCATGGTTTTTTTCGTAAGATTGACCCTGGTAACAATTTTTTCTGGAAGTGGATCCCTTCGAATGGAAGGTCTGGTGGTATTTTATGTGGGGCAAGATATGACTCCTTGGAAGTTCAAACTGTTAAATTGGGGACTCATATGATAAGAATGAATTTTTGGGATAAAAATAAAAAGTGTAGGTGGGGTATCATTGTTGTTTACGATCCAACTCATGAGGAAGGGAAACCTGCTTTTTTGGCAGAGCTTGTTTCTTTTAGCAATACTATTGACTGTCCTTATTTTGTGACTGGTGATTTTAATATTTTGAGATCTGTCCTCGATAAAAATAAACCCTGCAATTTGCCTCATTCCTCTGATTTATTTAACTCTGTGATTAAGTCCTTGGGACTCAGAGAGATGGAAATGGAGGGGGGAGATACACCTGGTCGAATAAGCAAAAAAAATCCTACCTTAGAGAGACTGGATAGAGTCCTTATGTCCCCTGATTGGGAAGTGTTATTTCCTCTTGCTTCTCTTCGGAAATTGGTGCGAGATCAGTCCGATCATAATGTTCTCCTAGTTAAAAATGGAGAAGTTACTAGACCTGCTAGAAAAAGGGGTTTTAAATTTGATACATCTTGGTTGAGCAATGATGATTTTCTTCCTAAAGTTGCTGAGATTTGGGGGAAACATGTGAACAGTTCGGATCCTATTGATATTTTAAATATCAAGTTGAAAAGGTTTAAGTCTTATTTCAAAGGATGGGGGTCTAATTTGTTTGGTAATTTCAAAAAACAAAAAGTCTTGTTGAAAGCTGAGTTGAACAATTTGGAACAAGCTGAGGAGGATAAGGAGCTGACTCCTGATGAATATATTTGGAGATCTCATATTCAGGTTGAAATCTTTAATATGGATGCTGAGGAAGAAAACTACTGGCGCCAAAAAGCTCATGCTAGGTGGTTACTCCAGGGTGATATTAATACGTCGTATTTCCACAAAATTGCAAATGGCCGTAGGAGAAAAAACAAAGTCTATTCTTTAGATGATGCTGGGGTTACCATTGAGGGTACTGATAATCTTTTAAAACATGCCACCTCGTATTATAAAACTCTGTTTGGCCCGGCCCCGGGAAACCTGTTTAGGTTTGAGAGTAATTTGTGGACAGAACTAGAAAAAACCAATGAGGAGGATAACTTGGTTCTTTGTATTCCTTTTTCTTTAGAATAAGTGAAACACGCCTTATTTTCGATGGAAGTGAATAGAGCCCCTGGTCCTGATAATATTCCTTCGGAATTTTACCAACACTGTTGGGAGATAGTTAAAGGTGATATTATGAACATTTTCTTGGCGTTTCATGCTGGTACCCTTTATGTGCAACGACTGAATTATGGGACGATCACGTTGCTTCCTAAGGTTGTGGAGGCGAATAATATTCAACAATTTAGGCCTATTTGTCTCCTTCGGTGTATCTATAAACTTATTACCAAAACCTTGACTCTTCGGCTAGAACCTTTTGCGAACAAATTATTCAGTATTCAACAAAATGCTTTTATTAAGAATAGGAACATCATGGATGGTATTTTCTCTTTGCATGATATCATGCATCATGTTCATGTTAAGAAACAGACTGGAATTGTTGTTAAACTTGACCTCGAAAAGGCCTACGACAAAGTAAATTGGAATTTTCTCCTGGAGTGTCATAAAGTGAGGGGTTTTAGTGATGCTTGGTGCTCTTGGGTTCATCAAATTTTGCATAATGGTACTGTTAATGTTAAGTTGAATGATGAAGTGGTAGATTACTTTCAGAGTGCTAAGGGGCTCAGGCAAGGTGACCCCCTGTCCCCTACTCTTTTTAATATGGTTGGGGAGGTGTTAACTAAAATGGTACTAAGGGCTCAAGACAATGGTTTATTTGAGGGGTTTTCCCATTATTTAATCGATAAAGGTGTGGCTATCTTGCAGTATGCCGATGATACAGTGCTTTGCATTGGGCATGACTACGAGAAAGCAGTCAATCTTAAGCTTCTCATGTATGTTTTTGAGTTGATGTCCGGTCTTAAGATCAATTTTAGTAAAAGTGAGATTTATGTGATTGGAGGAGATAATGACATTGCTAGTTTCTATTCTGATCTTTTTAACTGTCAAGTGGGGCAGTTGCCTCTGAAATATTTGGGGGTCCCAGTTTCCTTTGCTAAGCTGAAACAAGTGGATTGGAATTTTTTGGATGCTAAAATGATCAAGAAGTTAGACGCCTGGATTGGGGACTCTGCATCCTCGGGGGGGGGGATTGACTTTATTAGACTCTAGTTTGACTAGAGTGCCATCCTACTATATGTCGATGGTTTTACTTAGTAAGGGCTTCATAGAGAAGATTGATAAATATAGGAGGAGTTCCTTTTGGTCTGAAAGAAGGAATAAACGGAAGTATCATCTTGTGAAATGGACTAGGGTGTGTAGATCCAAGTCTAAAGGAGGACTTGGGGTTAAAAATCTCAGGAGGAAAAACATTAGTCTCCTTGTTAAATGGTGGTGGAAATTAGAGACGCAAGATGGTATGCGGCAGAGGATAGTGAAAGCCAAATACCTGAGGAATAAAACAGTGGCTTCGGTTAAACCGAGAGTGACTGATTCACCTATCTGGAAAAACCTTTTGAAAGTGAAGAGCATTATTTCATGGGTAGAAAACTGGTTTTAAAAAATGGCAACCTTGTTAGATTCTGGAAGGACCCCTGGTTTGATAATTGTACACTGGAAATGGCTTATCCAAATTTATTTGACATTTGTCAAATGCAAGATTGCACTTTCAGACAAGTTTGTGATTTGAACTTCGATCTCCCTTTTAGAAGAAGATTCACCTCGAACCTTGCGGTGAGTTGGTCAGACATTGTTGGTAAAGCTAAAAACATTGATCTTACCGTTGATTGGGCGGGCCATCAACCTTCGAATGGTGTTGGTCCTACGGACCGTGAACGGATTCGCCTCTGGCCTCTGGGCACGTCGGAACCGCATGAGTTCACCGGGGTGGAGCACGGTCCGCTGATGATATTCGGTGGTCGTTGTCTCCTAATGGGAAATTTTCCGTGAAATCTATGTATCAACACCCGGAGAAAGGTTTATTTGGTGCGAATAATAAATGGATTTGGAATTCGAAGTTGCCTCTGAAAATTAAGATTCTTTTTGTGGCAAGTGTATAGAGATGCGATTCTTACTAGGGATAACTTGCAAAAAAGAAATTGGGAGGGGAACTCGTGTTGTTCCTTTTGTGGGTACTGGGAAACTAGCAGGCACCTGTTCGTTGGGGACGTCTTTTGTGCCTAGAACCCTGTGGCAGAGCAATGCTTGGCTATATGCCTTTTTCTCTGCTGGAAAAAAGTTTCATATGCTTATTTTGGCTTCGATTTGTTGGGCTATTTGGATCATCAGGAGCAGAATAACCTTTGACAAGTTGGTGGTTAAATCTCCCTTAGTTACTCTTTTCTATATGTGCTCTTTGCTTCGTTATTGGTCAGGTCTCTATGGAGAGGAGGATAAGAAGCTGATCCTTGGAGGAGCAGACCAGTTGATGGCTAGGGCGGCGCAGGTGGCTTCGTTTGCAAGAGGCGTGCCCACGGCTGGTGATGCAAGCAAGCTGATGAGGATTACTTACGGTGACTGATGATCTGGTTATTGCTGCTCTTCATGCTTTTTGTTGAGTTTGATCCAGTCGTGTTGCTGGAATTTGGCGGGTTGTGCCACTTGTTAGTACTGTATTTCCCCCGATGTCGGGGTGCGACTCCCTCAAACGTGTAGGGTGGTAGGTTTTTTGCCCCGTAGTCCAATTTTTCGATGCCGAGGATTGGATGGCGGGTTTTCCTACCGGTAGTTCCTTCTGGTTCCCGGTTATTTTGCTACTTGTTTGAATCGTTGTATTTCCGTTATTCGTTATAATGAAAATGGGGAACCCAGTTGGAAAAATGATCGGCTAGCTTGATGGACAACTTGATTAAATGCTCAGTTGCTGACTATAATAGCCTTTATTTTTGCCGACTATATAGATGCCTAGCTTCAGCTCTAGACCGGAATTATATTCATTCTGTTCCCTCTTCATTCTTTTATAGGAAAATGAAAGGTGTCATTCTAGATTCAGAGCAACCCTCATCTTCATAGGGTTTAATTCCGCCTGTTTGTAATTCTACGTACAGAATGTAAAATCTGATAACAACACACGATTTCGTGCGTGTAGTTAGTCAACAACGAACAAAGAAAAAAAGTAGGTGCGTGTCTTTCCCCCCAAATTAGAAAAAACTAAGTTGAAATGGCTCTCTACACACTCCGTAGCGTGTTAACGTGGAAAAATCAGGCTAAGCTAAATATACAGCACTGCCTTTAGAATTCAGAAGTCGTACCATCTTTTCAGGTTGAGCCCTATCGTACGATTTTCAATCACTGTTTTGCTTCCTACCTCTATCAGGTGACGCAATCAGTGTATGCAAGACGTCCATATCAGGGATTAGGTGCGGGATTGAACACCCAATCACATTACGTATACAGCAGTCTTGAAATCTCTGAACATACAAGGTTTTCAAGGACATCGTATCTGTGCATCGTCACAGGAAAAACAATTTCAGACTCTGCAAGACTTGGGGGATGAAGACGGCAGGACCCGTGAGTTACACGAAGGTGGATTTGTGACGATTCGGTGCTTACCTAGAACAACCGAAAACGATGGCTCCCTAGCTTAGTTTGGCCTGGAATGGACCCTGAAATTTGTGTGTGTGGCTAATGCTTGGAGGAGTACTTACATGTATTTCCGCCAGAGGTTACATCTGTACTTGGAGCAAAACTTGAAATATGTGCTGTCAAGATTGTTCAACTTGGGCGAGTTCAGTAGCCACATAAACCGTGTCCGTGTGTTTCTGGCCTTTAATTTACCACGTGTGACACGCAAATCGTGTACGACTCGTGCTCTCACATTTGCCGTCGATCGGATCGTGCAAAATAGATATTTCAACGTATTCAGGTTAACTTCTTGCTGCAGACTGCGGAAAACCTTATCAGGTTTAACAGCGGATTGGTTTCAGACATCGTATGATCTAGTATGATGTAAATGACAGGAAACAAACCGAGAGAGATCTCGAGTCCTTGACCTTGCATCGCATCGGCTAGGAAACTTCAAGGAAATTGGCAATTGGGCATCCTTTTAGATTGACCATTCTTTTATTAAGACTAGCAAAATATGCCCGTGCGTTGCAACGGAAGAAAACAACCGTTACGAAGACGCACAAGGCCTTCCCAAGTGTTTCTTACCCCACATGTAACATACTTCACAAGTATGGAAACAAAAACCTGAATTTGATATGGGTTAATTTTAATTGTAAATATTTATCGGTGAGATCGTACCCTAAAACTCAACTGTCTTATCATTTGTCTCCACCTTTTTTTTGAAAAGGTAAACTCAGACTCTGCATCTGAGTGATGCACACGGCTTTTATATTTGTCTCCACGTAACACAACCATCCAACCCACACGAAGAAATTTCCGTTTATCCGTTCGTGTTGTCCTCCTCGCTAACCCCGGAAGAAGTTCTACCATGCACCAATCCTTCCACCCAGTGCGACCTTCCAGTCTTTCAGTTTCCACAATGCACGACTTCGTTACTACATCATGTCATTTTGCATTGACAATCCACTCATTTTTAAAGGTATTTTTTTGTAGCGAACGTGTTAATATTTGACGTGCGGCGCTTCTATTATGCCATTTTGCCACATCAAAGTTCGGAATTGATCCATTTTCAAATATATTTGTTTGTCAAATAAGGCATGCATGGATAATAATTTTAAGTGTTTTCATATATTAAATGTACTGTCTTACCTTTTTACACACGTTTTAGTGGAGTATATGTTTTTTTTTTTTTTGACGAAAGCAGCAGCGCTGCGTTCTGATATATTAAGAGAAAAAGCCCAACGGCGAATACAAGGTTCTGAAACAAAACAAAAACTGACTAAGACAGAAGAAAAGAATAAAAGATGGAAAACTGCACACTGAGACTACATCTGGAGTATATGTTTATAGACTTGTCAGTTCGGTCAGCGTTTTAATTGGCCAAGGGACAGCTATCTCTACAGAATACGGTAGTACAGTCTACATCATTTTCTTCTGAAAAGCAGTCCAATTTTTTTTTTCCTTCTCTCCTAGCTATCGTGTTGTGCATTTAAAAAAAGAGCTAGCCTGGTGTCACAGATCTAGCGTTATAATCAAAGCTAGGCAGGCCATTCTTGGATGCGATGTCGTCTGACCAACGCTTGGACATGGCTTTGAGCTTTGGATTTGGCGGCGCCCACCGCCGAGGCCGCCTCTAGGTGTTGCATCTGGGTGTTGTCGATGGGTAGCCATGGAAGAATTGGAGAGCAGAAAATTGCAGCAGATAGAGGAGAGATTATTGCGGCCCGACGACAAGATTCCTCCCGACTAAATTTTGTTCCGTTCATTCGCTCATGGCTCTGCTGGCTGGGCGCTCTATCCTCATGTCTGGACCAATCTCGCGCGAGCGCAGACCCAGTCGGACGCAGCCGCACGCGACGCCGTGGTGTTGTACGCGAGACGTTCGATCCGGGAGAAGAGAAATAAAAGAAAGCAAACGGTACGGTGTCATAAAATACCTAACATATAATTTGGTGGGAGGGCAAATACGTAAAAAGGTAGATGGACCGGAAGAAACCTTCCTCTCTTTATTATTAGGTATAGACTAGCAAAATGCCCGTGCGTTGCAACGGGACATAACGAGACACATATCAAAGAGCACATGAATAAAAAATAATGCGCTTGAGCATTCTATTTATAATACATGAATTTGATAAGTTAGTTACAATAACTAAACATTCGAGTTTGTTCGAACGGGGATTGATGGTAAATACCGCAATAACTATCATTTGGATTTGGAGGTGTGATTTTCTCTTCTGGTTTGCTTCTTGGCTAGCATAGAGGTATTTTTTCTTTTGACCCAGGGGCGAATCTATCAGGTAGGGTTCGATAGGAATGAATCTACCCTCCATTTTTGTTGCAATATCCCCAGTTAGGTATCTCAGTTCTTACTTAGCCTGCGGCGGGGCCATTAGAGATGTCTGTCTAGCTCGTATCATGTGGAGAAGAAAACAACAGGGGACTCTAATTTGTTGTGGTAAAGGGCCTTTTAACTCATGCGAAGGGGTATAAAATGACTTAAGCCCAATTGGTCCTATTGGTCAGTGTCCATGGCTATTATTTTTCTTAGAATGTGTAGTTCCGCTTTAAAAAATATGTAGTTATTTTGTTTGTAACATTAATATTTCTTGCTTTCTCCCATAAAAAGGTCATCGGCGCTTCCTGCTGACTACTCCAGTTAGTAGCCAATCTGCTATTTTGAAACTATTGTATCAGATGTGAAGAAAATACTATATTTTGTCTATTGTTTAATTTATGTAAATGAGCAATATAGTCGTCGTCATTTTCATTTATTTTAAATCTAATACAATTAGTTAATAATTTCTTAGTGTACCATCAATAATTTTTTGTATTTCAGTTTCAGCGGAGTTCATCTTTGATAATGTGTATATACAAATTGCAAGATTTTTCTATCAGCAAGTTATCTCGTTATTTTTCTTGAACACGCCGGAATTTAGCAAGTAATTTCATATTCAAATATTTCTCATTATTAGGACAAAAGATATATACACTGTCGTCTATGTTTGTTTCATATTTTCTTAAATTATTAGGTCTCTTTTTGGTTCACCATTTTGCTCGTAATCTATTTTGAGCCCACCCTCCATTTTTAGCCTAGATTTGCAGTGTTTTGGCCTACAAAATAATGAGAAACATGTGCTAAAATATTTATCAGAACCATAACTCATACTTATCCTGTTCACTCAATAAAAATAAACATTATACTCGTCAGAAACCATGACTACTGATCCATTGGGACATTTTATAAGGTCCCAAAAACATGATATATTTGATGAGCATCGGGCACGTAGTGGAGGTCAGCTTCACGCAACGTCCCGGTAGCATGCTACACCAGGCAAACCGCGCAGTCATCGACATTCATGTCCTCCCGCGGAACCGCGGGTTCTTCTCAAAGATCTGATGCAGAAAAAAAATAAGCAATTCAACTCAAGCAGAGGTACTAATGCAAGATGAACAAGTGATGAAGAAAGTCAAACATAATATTAAAGCTTCCCAAACTAAGAAACAAACAAACGCATGTCAAACTGAGAAAAAAGGTAATCTCAACAAAAATCACTAAATTCATGGCAATATCAATTGGTTCACCCAGCCAGTTTAAACTATGGCTAATACTACCATGACAGACAGGCCTGACAGATTTAAAATTTAAGCTAAATCACAAATCAGAAGATACAAGTGAATTTGAATTAAGTAACAAATATGACCGTATAATCAGGACAAAGTGTCAGCACTAATTTACACATAGTTAGGCTCATACTGTACATGAAACAATCAGAAGTTGCACATGCCTGTCCCAACAACATAGATAGTAGGAAAAGATTATTTCAGAACAAAGACCCGGGAGCGTCGCCGACAGCCTCTTGTCACCGTCGCAGGAGAGGAGGCCGCTCAGTACTTGGAACCCTTCTCTTGACAGGCGGTGCTCATGGAACATCTCTCGGAGCCTGTTGCGGTGGGGGATGCTCGGCGGCGTCACGAGCTCCCCGACGAGCGGCATGGAGTAGTACGTCAGCCAAGACCTCCTGTCCGGCACACCGAGTGTCTCGAAGATCCTGAGGAGCTGGTCAGCATCGTGCGCCTCACCGCCGAAGATGGGCTTAGAGCCTCAGAGATATAACGCCCATTGAGGTTTCCACCAAATTCATACATTGTGGTGCAGTACAGTTGCTTCATGCTGCAGCAACCAAAGTTCACATCAAATGCTACAATGGCCCCTACAAGTTACAAAATAGAAGATGGGGCTTAGAATGCTGGCCGAAAACAGATAAGGCATTCTATTCATCGTTAGCACTGACAGTAGTAAGACATTCCAGAATAACAACTTCGTCTTGTGTTTCCACTGATTTTAGAAATGATTTTTGGTAAAAACACTTGATACTATCTCCCTGGATATCTCCTTTTATGCTCTCATCTCCCTCGTCTCCTCGGCTCAGTTCAAATGTGTCCATCTGTTTGTTTGTACGAGTATGTTGCATTTCCTCTTCTTTTCGGTATTGTGCAACCAGAACTAATCTCATGGATGGTCACTGGATCTTTGCATCATGAATTTCTTTTACTATACAGTACCATATTATTTGTCTTGTAGAATTGCATCAGTTAGATGGCCAGGGGACTTCATATACAGAAACTATACAATAGAAACCAGAGCACAAAGCACAACCAAACAGTCACCGGAGGATATTACCTTGTCAAGAACTGCCAATGCTTCCACTTCAGTTACAAGAGCTGTCCGACAGAAACAAATTAATATTCTTGGTTCAGGAGGTCATAGACTGTCATGGTTGTAGATTTCCGCCGGACTTGGCACAAACCATCAAAAACTCACACGAAGCTGTGAAATAGAAGAAAATACAATAAATCTTCAATAACCTAAATGCAGCCCTAGAACTGACTCGTCCAACACCTCCGCCCCGATTGGGAAGAAGAGGCGGATGGGAGAGCGTAGAGGCATGGGGGCTGTGGGATGTGGAGGTAGCTACAGCTTTCCTTCGGGCTCGTCTTCCTCGCTGACGGGAGGCGCTCGGGGCATCAGTCGACGCCCACCTTTTTAGGCTGTAGGTACGAGGCAGGGTGCCGCGCGCTTGGGTTGCAGCGGAGGGGCAGTGCGCCGCCTCCTCGCTTATGGGAGGCGCTCGGGTAATCAGTCTACGGCCACCGTTTTGGTATGCACTTATGGGGCAGGGTGCTGCGTGGCCAGGTTGCAGCGGCGGGGCAGTGCGCCGCCGGCTGAGATGCAGGGGAGGGATGTAGGGAGGGGTAGGATGCCGCCGGTAGGCAGGACCGCGTGACAGACTGGAGAGGCTCAGATTGCAGGGGAGGGGGCAGGGCGCTGCCGGCCGGAGGAGAACAGAACCCACATGCTCACCGGAAAGGGATTTTTTTTCTTTCGTACGGAAGTTATTGAGGGTTGACTTGCTGTTTTTCAAGGGAGTAATAAAACATAAAACTACGCGACGCAGGAAGGTCACCTTATCCAGCGAGAGCAACCTACGACGTACCACGACGGACGAAAGAGAAACTCAAGGGTTATTATATAGTAGAGATTTGATTGATTTCGGCTGTGTCGACGGATGAGCCACGTTTATACTGCCTTTTTGGCGCTTCCTACATATATATGTACCAACGCGCGGCAGACACTGAGCCACATCGTAATTTAAACTGTGGTGGTAAAAGTTTGTCTCTCATCACTCATCAGTGCTTACCTTTGCTGATGCTCCCCAAAAGACAGGATTGAAATCCCAGGCAAGGGAGAGAGACGCTCTGCTTTCTGACCAGATGAGGGGATTCGTTCAGGAGTTCAACTCCTTCAGAGACTATGCACTTGTAGCATGTACTGTATGCTTTTTTCTCTACCAACTGGCGTCTGCACGTCATGAAGTGGACGTACGCAACCTGCTCGAGTCCTCGAACCCGCGTGACATGGCTGAACGGCAGCCACGAAAGGAGAGGAAAGCCGGCCGAGCTAGCTTTGTCAACGGAAGGATCGGGTAGCATACGCGAAGAAGACGGAGACGAGGACGAGCTCCGGTCGAATTTGTCCATGGCGTCGTGTTCATCATCTACCCGGATTCGTCGACTTTCTTTGCCGCTTTATAGCGGTGTCCCCCGGAAGGAGAGTAGAAAGGTAGCGGGGAGAGATCGATCCCTTTGTGGACAAAGTGATGGCCCAACTTTTCTACCCCGTGCGATTAATTACCTCGTGTTCCACTGTTCCTGTTCAGTGTTCTTGAGAGGTGCCCCCTGTTTTTCCAGCGCACTGAGTACGGGCCAACCCAACGATTTCCACACCAACAAAGATTTCTTAGAATTTTTTTTTTGACAATCAATACCATATATATTTATTGTATCAAATAGTACATGGTAGAGATACATTAGCCGACTACATCGATTACAAAATAAAATCTAAAAAAGACGAGCAAATCTTCGAGATCTTCAGACCCTTTCTTCTTCCAGAGAACAATCTTGTACTTTCCTGAAGGCAGCCGTAGAATAATGATATAGATACCAAACCAAAAACCTGTAAATACCAACGAAAGTTCTCCCATAATTTTAATTTTGAGCCGCAATGCCAAGACTGCGAGCACGCAAGCAACCATTGAAGTAGTCAAACACCATCGGCAAGAGTAACAACACCAGTATTGCAGGGAAAAGTAACCGAACAGCCTTGTCAACGTCGTTGGGAGCCGAGAGTACGAATCACTTTCGTCGAAGACGTAGCAGCCGGGACAAATATTGCGAGGACAATCGTCCTCGCGACAACCAAAATAAACGATCCGAAACTGATCTGGCGAAGCAAGATCTGAAGGACCATACCTAGAGAAATTTAATCTTCCAGCACAATGGTAGGCGTCGAGAAGGAGATCTCGTCGTCGAACGAGGAGCCGAAGATCACTTATTGTAGACGATGCCATCTCCATTGACGCGGAGGCCCAATCGAAGACGGCTACCAAACCCTAATAATTTATTGAAAGCAATAGTTTAACGAAAAACTCCATCCATAGATCGGGTTCCCCACCCAACCTGACGCCGGCGAGGCCGGCCGAAGGAGGGGGAACCGTCTTATGGAGGAGGCGGAGGTGGAGGCGGCGGCTCCTTTTCTTCCTGGCGGCGGAAAGCTCTTGGGTGCTTGTTCAGTTTTTTAGTAGCACATGGATTAAGCAGACCAGTTCAATAAGCCCTAAGATTTCTTAGAATTTGGTTGTTTGGTAGGCCGGTTTTCCGGTCTGGGCACTGCCCAACTCACCCCGAAAAGAGCTCTCAGAGCATGACTAGTGGAACCCTCAAAACCCAAACCCTCAAACTAGTTTAAGGGTTGAAAAATGACATTTTTTGACAGTTATAAGGGTTGAAAAACAGGGGCAAATACTAGAACCCTCAAACCCAACCCTCAAACCAGTTTTAAGGGTTAGAGGGTTCTAGTCTTTGGCTCAACCCTCAAACCCAACACTCAATTGACATATCACAATGACCACTAGGAAAACTCAAACAACGTTCAAACAAACACGGAAATGGAAATCATTGATGCATGGTTTAATAGTTTACATCACAAAATCATCATCTTCACCGTCTCATTGGCACCATCACCAAGAAATTGCATATCGGCGCCATCTCCTAGACCACTTCCACGTCCATCAAACACCACCACTCATGCCGTCGGTGGCGGAGTCCTCCACCACGCCATCGCCACCACCACTCATCAGAGTGGTACCTCGAAGAGTAGAGGACGCGCTACAAAATATCCTCTTCCTCTCCGCGATGTCCTCCTTAGCCTCCTTCCACCACGCCAATTGGTCTTCATCCATGTCCTTCTTGGACATCATCATGTGCTCCTTATCTTCCGCCATGAGTTCTTTCCATGCATTTGCTTCTTTTACCTTGATCATCCTATCCTCCAACTCCGTCTTGCGCATGGCCTCTTCACGCCGTGCTTGCACTTGTGCAAGCTTAACCTCTTTCTTCTTCTCCTTGATAAGAAGCTTTGTCTCCAATGTTTTCATTGTCAATGTCTCTCTTGACTTCATCATGTGCTCCATCTTCTCTCTTATGCTTGTTGCCTCTCCTTCCATCACCTTCCTTTCCTTTGCCTTCTTAGTTCCCTCGGGCTTACGCTCGTTCCTTCCCTCCTCATCACTATCATCCATCCTAAGCATTGCCGACTTCTTGGGTGCGGTCTCTTGATCTCTCAACTTCCACTTTTCATATGTTTGGAGAAGTTTCTAAACATGATTAAATGGGAATGCCTTGCCTTTGGAAGCGGCCATCTCCTTGTACCTCAACTCGGCAATGCCCTCCTACAAACACACCAATAGCATGATAAACACACAAACAATAGCATAGGAAACCAAAATAAATGCGAGAACACACATATGTACTCACATAGTCACTCTCCACGGATCCACTAGGCGGTGCATCCATCACTTGGTCCATTGCCGCACTCCAATGAGCACAATGGGGCTTCATCAACTCCCACCGGCCTTGAAGCGACCGGTAACTACGAGCGCAAAACCCACCGGTCCTCGGCTTGATCTTGTAATAGACGTCCTCTATGTGTTGCCAATACCGTTACCGGTTTGATCGGTACCGGTGCTCGCATCCAACCCCACACATTCCCAAGCACGAACCAAGAGAATATCTTCGTCCTCGCTATAGTTTGTCGAGCGCACGGTGGGTTTTGCAACGGCGGCGAACGCCGCCTCCTCTATCTCATCCACCTCCTCGTCATCTTCCCATTCCTCCTCCTCGTCACCTTCTTCCTCCAAGTGGTCACCAAACCCAAAGGGTTCGAGCGGAGGAGCCCCGAGGTCCACCTCCGCGTCTTCGAGAAGATGCAAGAACGACGTCGGCGGAGTGGGCATCCGTCGAGCACCTCGTGCACGATGGGCGGAGGGGAGGCGGCCGAGGCGGATGCGGGCGGAGGCTTCCTCCGGGATGTGCTACTCTTCGTCTTGACCGCTCCCGCGGCGGCCTTGGCACCCTACGGGTCGGCGGACGGCTTCTTCGGGCGAGCCTTTGGCGGGGGCGGGGCGAGGTGGACGGCGGCCAGGGCGGGGTGGACAGCAGCCGGGGCGAGGAGGTGCTGCCCCACCCGGCGCCTCTTCACGCCGACGTGGGTGGCGGCCACCATGCCGGCCACTTGCGCGGTCGTGGCCGACGGGGGCGGGGGCGGGGTCGGGGCGACGGCGGGCGGGGGCGGGGCCGCGGCCGGGGGCGGTGGCGCCTCCATGGCGGGCGGGAGGCGGGCGGGGCTGGGATTTTTTCCTCCCGCGCGTGCAACGAGTGGGTGCGGGTTGGGGAGGGGTTGGCCTCCCCAATCCTCACTTTTACTTCTTGGGAGGGAAACCCCTCCTCCAATCTGCAAAAAAATTAGAGGTTTAGTGGTTTAGGTGTTCTATTCTTTGGTATTTTTTCGTTTCAACCCGTGAAATGCAGTTATTTTTTAGGGTTTGGGGTTTTGAGGGTTCCACTAGTCATGCTCTCAGCCTGCCCGCGAGAGAAGGTGGAATCGAGCTTCGCTACTCGGTAGAGCTGACCTCACCCGGAAAATCCCCCCACCCGCACATGCCGAAACCAACATATGGTCAACGGCCCCGCCCCTCATTCCCCCCCAAACCCGCTCTCTCTCAGTCGACCTCTGCATCCTCCGCCCAAACGAGCGTCGTCCCCACCTCCTCGCCGCCGGCCTCCGCCGCCTACTCTTGTCGGCACAGCTGCATGCCGGTTGCGCCTCGATCTGCACTGCCTTGACGCGTTCCAAGCTTCGTCTCGGGCTCGTCACCAAGCTCTGCCTTGATGCGCTAGCACGGACTTGCCCCACCACTAAGCTCCGCCTTGACGCGCCGGCACGGACGAGCACTGCCTTGACGCGCCGGCACGGACGAGCACTGCCTTGACGCGCCTGCATGGAAGAGCATCGCCTTGATGCGCCGACATGGACGAGCACCGCCGCAGACCGGCCTCGCCACCAAGCTCTGCCTCCGGCTCGCACCAAGCTTCGCCTTGACTCGCCTGCACGGAAGAGCACCGCAGCAGGACGGCGTTGCCACCAAGCTCCGCCACGGCCCAGACAGGAACCTGATTGCGTTTTTACAAGACCCGATTGTTTTTTATTTCGTTTGTAGGGACCCGAATGCATTTTATTTTGGAAACAGAGACCCAATTGTGTTTCATTTTTTTATCCAGGGATTTCTGTGAAAAAATTGGACCGCCTCGGTACAACCCACCAAACAACAGACAACATGTCTCAACAAACACGAGCTACCAAACATGTGAGAAAATCTGAGCTCAGCTTGGCTAGGGTGAACCTGTATGAGTGTAGATAGTTATTATGGGCTAGCGCGGGCTACCAAACACACCCGTAGTGTAGGAAAAAACGAGCAGAAACACTTGCCGTACATCCGCAAGTCCGAAACATTGATGATTGAATGATCACGACATGTCAGTTGTCACTATGTATAAGTTGTACTAGTTCGATAAACGTGTGTTGTTAGAGCATCTCGAGCCGTCCCCCCCAAGAGCCCTCTAGGCCACCTTTTATCTCGTCGGCGCAAAAAATTCTGACCACTCGCGCCCCCACAAGACCAAATAGCGCTGCTTTGGGAAAAAATTAGAGTCGATGTACCCAGGCCAAACCCAGCGCGCCGGGGGGGGGTTCATTTGGGGGCGCCAGTTGAAGGGAAAGGGCGCGAAAACGAGTCCCACACATTTTCCCGTCGCGTGGACCCGCCCTATCGGGGAGAGAGAGAGTTTCGTCCTCCTCGGTTCCCGCGCGTGTTAATGCCGCCACCGCATGAACTTGCCGACTGGAGTATCCCAATCGACTATGCGGAGGCGTAATGGCGGTGCACCGGCGTAGCTTCCCCGCGACCTTTCCGCCACCCTATCACCCCCTTACAAACCCCATCACCATCTGCAGAGCACACAACAAAGAAGACCGGTCCCTCTATACGGCAGGCTACAAGGTACCTCCGGACATGCGCCTCCCCGATGACTGGAGACCGAGCGCGGGCGGCCTACCAGTGCCCCCTGATACGTCTCAAACGTATCTATAATTTTCGATGCTCCTTGCTTGTTTTCTATCCTATGCCGTTATGTTTTCCACATGTTTTCATTCATTTTCCAGATGTTTTCATGGACTAATCTATTGACAAGATGCCACAGTGTCAGTTCCTGTTTTCTGCTGTTTTGGGTTTCAGAAAAGTTATTCTGGAAATATTCTTGGAATTGGACGAAACGAAACCCTGGGGTCCTATTTTTTCCGACACGTCAACGGAGTCCAAAGAAGAGATGGAGGAGGGAACCGAGGTGGCCACACCACCTGGTGGCGTGCCCCCTGGCCGCGCCACCACATGATGTGGCCCCCCTAGGCACCCACCGACGTCGCCATTTCCCCTATTTATTCCCCCCCCCCACGCTAAAACCCTAAATCATCCCGCCTCCATCCACGAAAAGTTTCGTAGCTCCGCCGCAATCGCCGACAAGTTTCGGGGGACAGAAATCTCTGTTTTGGCGCCCTGCCGGGACGGGGAAGTGCCCCGGAGCCATCTCCATCGACTTCACTACCATCTTCATCGCCGTTGCTGACTCTCATGATGAGGAGGGAGTAGTTCTCCCCCAAGGCTGAGGGCTCTACCGGTAGCTATGTGTTTCATCTCTCACTCCCATGGTGTGATCTTTATGTGATCATGAGCTTTGTAATCTAGTTGAATAAGTAGATGTTACTCTTCATCTGTTATGCTACTCAAGTGGTTTTATTATTGGGATCTCCGTAGACACTTTGTCCCACGTTGTAAAGGTGACAGTGTGTGCACCGTGTGTGGCTTATCATGATTTATATATTTTGTGATTGGATGACCCTATAAAATTGTTATGTTTGCCTGGAATGCGAATCTAAGGCGTGCTTTTGTAGCCCTACGCAATAATTGGTGTTTGTTATCCAACCGGACAGTGGTTCGGAGTAGCATAGTGAAGAGAAGATATTTATGTATTCAATTATGTTATTATTGTTGAGAGTGTCCACTAGTGAAAGTATGATCCCTAGGCATTGTTTCTAAGCATTAAAACACCGTTTACAACCAGTTCTGCTACATGTTTGCTTGCTTCCATTTTTATTTCAGATTGCTATTATCACTTATAATCATCCATATTACTTGTATTTTACTATCTCTTCGCCGAACTAGTGCATCTATACAACTGACAATTGTATTAGGTGTGTTGGGGATACAAGAGACTTCTTGTACCGTAATTACAGTTTTGCTTGATAGGGATATCTTTGACCTCTATCTCCCTGAGTTCGATAAACCCTGGGTGATCCACTTAAGGGAAACTTGCTGTTGTTCTACAAACCTCTCACTTGGAGGCCCAACACTGTCTACCAGAATAGAAGTGTGCGTAGATATCAAGCTATTTTCTGGCGCCATTGTTGGGGAGGTAAGGTAAAAGGTACTCACATCCTCTGGCTACTAAGCTATTTTATAGTACTATTGCTAGTGTGTGAGTGCTCTAAGTTGTTTCCTTTAGATTCTGCAATTATATATTTTTGTTTCTTGTTTTTGTTTTCACTGGTTAGGCTTATTTTTACGTGTTCCTTGTTTTTATCTTTAGGCTTAATGGAAAACAATAAAATATGAGAGAGCTTTATAATATTTATCTTGAATTAGAACATGATAGTGATAGCAATGTTATTTGCATAATAGTATTCATGAACTTTATAAAAGTAGTCCTCAAGAGGATAAAATTTAGAGTAACAAACCTATGGACTTTTGTTTGCATAATAGTGATAGAAATGTTATTAGCATTAATTCTTTGAACAGCATTATTTCTAATGCTATGGAAAAGTCTAAGCTTGGGGAAGCTAGTTTTTATGAAAATGATCTTTTTAGTTCCCCAGCTTTATAGGAGAAAATTTGCTCTGATGATACTTTATCTCCCGTATGTGATAATCCTAATGATGCTTGTGATATTTTAACCACCTACTAAAAGTATTCCTTTTACAATACCTATGAAATTTGTTGAATGTGTTATGAATAACTGCTATTTTGGAGATGGAACTGTCCAACCTGGTGATCATTTACGCTTTATACATGAATTATGCGAGTTGTTCAAGTGTGTAGGTATTTCAATGGATCAAGTTAAGAGGAAGCTATTCTCTTTGTCTTTAAAGGACGAAGCAAGGGAGTGGTATGAGCTACTAGATGATCCTCATCATTCGGAGTGGAAGGAGCTTGAATCTCTATTTTACTCTAAATTTTATCCTCCTCATGAAATGCATTTAGATAGGAATTACATTTATGATTTTCAACCTTGTGATGGAGAAAGCATTGCTCAAGCTTGAGGGAGACTGAAAATATTAATACTCAAATGTCCTAACCATGAGCTTCTTAGGGGAAATAATTGTTACTAATTTTTATGCAAGACTTTCGGGACATTGCAAGGATTATCAAGATGCCTGCTCAGAGGGTTCTTTCACAAGCAAGAAGGTTGAAGCTAAGTGGAATCTTCTTGAAACAATTCAAAACAATACTAAAGATTGGGATAATGACAAAGGTAAAGAATCGGGTATAAACTATGAGTATGATTGCATTAAGTCTTTCGCGAAACTGCTGATTTCAAGAGCTTAGTGCTAAATATGGTCTTCGTCCTCAAATTATTGTTGATTACTGTAGAGCCTTTACTTCTCATATCAATGTTCCTAAAGAAAATTGGGACATGTATCATGAACCTTAAAGACACTGGCATGAAAAATGAAATTGTTACTAATGATTGCAATACACATGCTCAAACTTCTTAAAGTACTATTTCTTATAAGCATGTTAATTTTTGTGGAGCACTTATATCTTGTGAAAATAATCAAATCAAAGAATAATATTGTATCCATCACAAGGATGAAAAAACTAGAACGTGAGACAGGGCTCTAAATGATCTTGGTAAAAATGTGTGTGCCCTCTATCCTTTTATTTGTGAACTTTGCCATAAAGTGGGCCATTTCAATTTTCAATGCTCAGGTTATGATAATAGTCTTTCAAATCCAATGAGTACTGCAAGTTTGCATTGTGATGACATGATCACTCCTAATCAGCATGATGAACTTACATTATTTTTGGGGTGTGAAGAGTTATCAAGAAAAACTTCTTTGGTAGATATGAGTGCTTTTGGTATGAATAGTATCCTGCATGGTTGTCATCTTTATTGTGTTAATAATTACCACTAAAATACTTACATACAAAATATTATAAAAGATGAGACTTTGCCAAAATATGACAGGACTAATATGTGTTTTGCTCTTATTAATGAAGAGGAGGAATCCTCCAAAGTTTTTTCTATTGTTTCTGACAATAAACTAGGGTATGTAGAGAAGCTTCCTTTCAAGCCCCTCCCTCCTAAAGACGGGAAGAAGAATAAGAATAAGAGGAGTAAAAGGAGAGAGGTAATTGTATCTTCCCCTAAGCCTGTTGCTCCTATTATAGTTGTTGCTGATGAGTCTGAACTCGATGATGAACCTATGCCTGTTACTTATGATAGTGATCATGATTGGGAAAAGCACACTACTTTTGATATTGAAAATCTCTTTGGTACCAATTCTAAAAATGATGATGTTAATAATTGTTGTTCTATTAGTACTAGCCATGTTACTTCCAATTATGATATAGAAAGCTCTAAGCTTGTGGACGATGTGTTTGAAAATCCTTCTAGTAAAAATGATGATATGTTTACAAATGAACACACTTTGGAAGATAACTATTCTATTGCTAATGGTGATACTATGCCCCCAGTCTTTGATAATTATTATAAATAATACTATAACATAGGCTATAATCACAATTATCCTCATAAAACTTGTCATGGTTATGGACAGATTACCTAAAGCCATCTCCCTAATATACAACGTGTCTATCATGTTCGAGTTCTTTATGATGATTACAATAATGAATATGATATTTTGAGTCCACCTACTATTGAGGAAAAAATTAATTATGATTACAATATGCCTCCTATATTTGATGACCATGGTGATGAGAATAATAATGATAACTATTTTGTTGAATTTGCTCCCACTACTATTAATGAGAATGATTATGCTTATGTGGAGAGTATTAATTCTTTTATACATGTGGATCATGATAAGAATGTTTTATATGATAGCTATATTGTCAATTTTATTCATGATGCTACTGAAAGTTATTATGAGAGAGGGAAACATAGTTTTATGCATCTCAACAATATTAAGTTTCCCCTCTTTATGTTGAAAATTTTGAAGTTGCACTTGTTTTGCTTTCCTATGCTTGATGTTTTGTGCTTTCATGACTTGTTTGTTTACAAGATTCTTTTGCATAGGAAGTGGGTTAGACTTAATTTTTTTTTATATTTGTTTCTTGATGCTCTCTTCTGCTTCAATTCATATTTCTTATGTGAGCATCTTCTCAAATTATCATGCCTATCTAAAAGGCTTTAAAGAAATGCGCTTTTGGGAGACAACCCATTATAACTTTTGCTTTCAGTTTACTTTTGTTTTCTTTGATTATTGGAATTTGTTACCTCTGTATCAAACTCTCATTATCCTTTTATTTCGTTTTTGTGCCAAGAGTAGCCTCTAATAGGGAGCAAGTAAGATTTGGGGAAGTTGCTGTCCTAAAACAGATTCTGTGTTGTCACCAAAAAAAAAAATCTCAGCCCGAACGTCGAATTGATCTAAAAATGTTTGAGCAACAGAAGATTTTCGAAAAAATCTATCTTTACCCGCTGCTCTGTTTTAACGGATTTCTACCAATATTTGCATTTACCTCTTAATCCTTTTCTTTTCGTGTTCTTTTGAGGGGAATGATACGTCATAAACGTATCCTTAATTTCTGATGTTCCATGTTGTTTTATTATTGTTTCCCACATGTTTGCTATACACTTTATGCCATTTTTATCGATTTTCTGGACTAACCTATTGACAAGATGCCATAGAGCCAGTTCCATGTTTTCTGTTGTTTTTAGTTTCCGAAAAGTTCTTCTAGAATTATTCTCGGAATAGGAAAATTTGAATCCCGAAAGTCTTAGAATTCCCGAAGGTTCCACCGAGTCTCGAAGAGACCCGCAGGCGGGCCTCAGGAGGCCCACACCATAGGGCGGCGCGCCCCTCTTGGCCAGGCCGGGGGTGCTGTGGGGCCCCCAGGCCTCCACCGCCTTTTCCCTTTTGCCTATTTAATCCCCCCAAGACATAAACCCTAAAAATATCCCACTTTTCCCGAGAAACACCCGAGGCCGCCGTCATCGTCATCCCGAGATCGGGAGGGTTTTGGAGCTCTCCCCGGCACCTGCCGGTGGGGGAATTCATCACGGGAAGGGTGCTGCTATGGATGGAGACCGTTGCAGGAGGAAGTCTTCTTATGTATGTTTGTTTTGTTCCCCGGCAACGGCGCCAGAAATTCTTTGCTACGCCTTGATGGTGCCTTGGCGGGGAGATTTCTTGATGATGATGAATTTTAAGTCCCCGACAACGGCGCTAGAAATTCTTGATGCTCGCACTCGGTTATATGATGGCGCCATGAAATCTTTTTACTGGCAATGGCGTCTTGGGAACCCCAAGAGGAGGGTGTGGTGAGTACAGCGGTAAGTATTTCCCTTAGTTAAGAACCAAGGTTATCAATCCAGTAGGAGAAAGAGGATCTTCGGAAGGTTGATGCCACTGACGGTGGTGATGGCGCCTCACTGATGTCAGCAACAACGCGGAACCTGCACACAACACAGCCAAAATACTTTGTCCCAACGGTACAGTGAGGTTGTCAATCTCACCGGTCTTGCTGAAAACAAAGATTAGACGTATAATGTGGAAAATGGTGTATGCTTGCAGTAAGTAAAGAAAGCAGGGAATTGTAGTAGTTTGTTTAACAGTGTAGGAAAATGGACCGGGGTTCATAGGTTCACTAGTGGCGTCTCTCCATAAAAGATAGCATGATGGGTGAACAAATTACAGTTGGGCAATTGACAAATAGAGGTTGCACCGTAGTGCACATTCATGCCATGATGACTACTATGATATTTAGTGCGGGCATTACAACATATGCATAGACTGTAATCCAACTGCATCTATGACTAATAATCCACCCTCAGGTTATATTCCGAACCCCCTTAGGTATTAAGTTGCAAGCAACAGATAATCGCATTAAGCAATGTGTGTAATGTAAGAAATGATTGTGCACGCGGGCACTGACACCGTTGTTTCTCCCTAGTGGCAACATCACATCCTCCCCCGTCAGGTTTCTGTCACTCGAGCACATGGCATAAACCCAACTATCGAGCATAAATACTCCCTCTTGGAGTCACTAGCAACTACTTGGCCAGAGCAACCACTAGCAACGGAAAGCATGCAAGATCACAAATAACATATGCAATAAAGACTACAGTCAACTTGGCATAAGTTCAATATTCATTGGATCCCAGCAAACATAACACATAGAATTACATAAGAACAATCTCGATCATGTTAGGCAGCTCACGAGATCTAAACATTGATGCATAGGAGGAGAAGACAACCATCTAGCTACTTCTATGGACCTGTAGTCCAAGGATGAACTACTCACGCATCACTCCGGAGGCAGGCATGGTGATGAAGAAGCCTCCGGTGATGATCTCCTCTCCGGCAGGGTGCCGGGAGACAGCTTCAGAACCCCCCTGATCTAGGGTTGACGACGACGGCGGCTGCGGAACTTTTCGGGGATTTTTTATCAAGTGCCTAGGGTTTTCCTTTGGAGGGGAATAAATAGGCGAAAGGGCGACGTTGGTGGGCCACCAGGGTGGCCTCACCACCCCCAGACACGGCCAAGGGGGGGCCGCGCCTGGCTATGGTGAGCCCCCCTGGTGCCCGTCTTCGACTCCTCTTCGGACTTCTGGATGCTTCCGGGGAAAATAGGAACTTCGGGATTCGTGGGGTCCAATTCCGAGAATATTTCAGAACAACTTTTCTGAAATAAAAAACAGCAGAAAACAGGGAACTAGCACTTGACATCTTTATATAGGTTAGTCCCAGAAAACGTGTAAAAAATGCTACAAAGAAGGGAGAAAACATGTAGCAATTGGCATAATATCAATATGGAACATCCGAAATTATAGATACGTTGGAGACGTATCAAGCATCCCCAAGCTTAGTTCCTACTCGTCCTCGAGTAGGTAAATGATAAAACAAAATAATTTTTGAGGTGACATGCTACCACACAATCTTGATCATAATATGTATAACAGAGCATGTAACTAGGATCAAATGAACTAAAGCTGTGATCTATATTTGATATCAACAAGTAATGCATAAACAAAGAAGGAAGAACTAAAACTTTTAATGAATCAATACTAAAAGACTATCAATCGTGCAAAGTTTATTAGAGATGATTTAAGCTTTCAAGAACAACAACATCATGCACGTCAAACGATCTTCACAACCCCTGTTAGGATCAAGTCAAGCTTTCCATACAATGCAATGCTTGAATCTTAAACTATTTGCGCACTAAAAACAAGAAAGTGTTCTGCGTTGGTCCCTGGCACCGGAATGTTATGGCAAAGAGAACATTATGGGTGGTTTGGAAGGTCAATGGAAGAAAGGCTCACAAAGCTGAAAGTGGTCATTAGACAAGAGAAAGTCTTACAACCAAAGCTATGCAAGGAGTAGGGATTGCCACACAACAGATGCACATAGAGCTATAAGTGTATGAAAGCTCTCGAATGGAACTAGTGGGGGTGCATCCAACTTGCTTGCTCACGAAGACATAGAGCTCATTTGAGGAGGCTCATCATTGGAATATACAAGCCAAGTTCTATAATGTAAAATTCCCCACATAGTTATGAATGAATGATAATATGAAAGATTTCTCCAAACTGAAGTATTGGTGCTAAACATGGAGCACAAGTGTGGTATAAAGGATAGTGATGTGCCCCCTCTCTCTTTATTCTCTCTTTGGCCCTTTTTTTGAGCTTTTTCATTTTTTTTATTTTATATATCCTCACCGGTAGGGGAAACATCCTATATTACAATGAATCATCACACTTTTAGTACTCATAACTCATAATGGAATATCTCTAATGTATCCAATTGCATGCTCCTGCCAGTGTAGCAGTATACATAAATAACCATGAAGCTCATCATCAAGTAACATAATGGAGGTGGATGTTGTGAAACAATATATCTCGGAATGGATATGGAAATGCCATGATAGGTAGGTATGGTGTCTGTTTTGAGGAATAATATATGGGCTTATGTGTAGGAGAACAAAGTCCTCCCATGGGATTTGGATGCATTGGCGAAGTTTGCACCAACTCTCAATGTGAGAAAGGGCAATGCACAGTACCAAAGATGCTAGCAAATATGGATGGTGGAAGTGCCAGGAACCGCAACATAGACTCACAAGTTAAAAGGTTGCAACAAGAAAATCATCTTTACAAGGCACAATGCAAATCACTCCAAGAGGGTCCGTGGCGGTGACAAGTCATTGTTAGCTACCCCGACCGTAGCACGTAGGACGGTCAGAAATGTATCACTGGTAGCAATCTTATACCATTGTTTCTATCAACTGGTAATTTAAGTGTGGCACAGTTTCAAGTTTCTTAGACAAACCATTAAAATTTTCTACTTACTAGTCCTTCCCGTTTATCCATTAAGCAAATTAATATCTCAAAACAACAGCAGTGATTCAAGTGAAGCAGTTTAGTGATCTACAAGACCATGCAAATTTTTCCACTATACCAACTACCACATAAGCATTTCTATTCTCAATCAAGCACATATATATGACAACAAAAACTCTCTCTAATAATATAGAAATGAAAAGTAGAGAGTACTAAAAGCTCTAAATAAGAGATGAATGCAAAACAAGAGCTAAATAAATGCAGCAACCGGACAAAGATTAAGAATACAAAGTATTCCCATGAAAAAGCGGAGCATGTCACTCTCCAATAAAAGAATGCTGGGGTCCAACCAATCTTATTGAAAAAAAAAAAAAAACTGAAAGCAAAAAATAAAATACGCTCCAAGTAAAGCACATAAGATGTGACCGAATAAAAATATAGTTTCACTAGAAGTGACCTGATAATTTATCGATGAAGAAGGGGATGCCTTGGGAATCCCCAAGCTTAGACGCTTGAGTATTCTTGTAATTTGCTGGGATTTACCTCCGGGGCATCCCCAAGCTTAGGATCTTCACTCTACTTGATCACGTCATATCATCCTCTTCTCTTGACCCTTGAAAACTTTCTTCACACCAAACTTCTCACAATCTTCATTAGTAGCGTTAGTGCAATCGAAATAATAAATTCACATGGTTTAGTTTCAACACAATCCTAACAATAATAGACACATTAGCTACTTTCACAACTTCTTTTAAAACTCATTTTCTCAAAAGAACACCAAAAGAAAGAGATTAAGATGCAAATGCAATTATTGGCAGAAATCTGTCAAAACAGGATAGCAGGTAAAGATGATTTTTTTAGAAAATATTTTGTTGCTAAAATCAAAAAGTGTTCAACTAAAAAAGGTTGCGTATATAGCCCAGGATTGCGCACAAAAAAACTCAGGTCATTTTGAATTTTCTGTGATTTTTTACGAAATTAACAGTGGACAGCAGAAATCTGTTTCCTGCACAGAAATCCGAAATATAGCCTCAACTTTCCACTAGAGGCTTTACTTGGCTCAACAAAAACTCAAAATAAAAGATACAGCGGGTTGCTAAGGAAATAGACAACACCCAGGTGCAAAGCACACCAAAGAAAACGGGTTAAAAACAACAAAATAAAACGGGTTGTCTCCCGGTAGCGCTTTTCTTTAACGCCTTTCAGCTAGGCATAGAAAGAAACTCAAGTATTTTCAAGTGAAGAAGCATCAAAATTAATCTTAGAAATATCCTCAACAATGAATTGTATTTCACGAAGTTTTAGATGTCCCTTTATCAGCACTTTTAGGCACACTACTTTCATCAAAAGGGTTTGCAGGAACAATCCAATCAAAATTCTTTTCTAGAGCTTCATGCATTCCTACCAATTTAAAGGGTATTGGTATTTTAATTTACTTATCATTGTATTTACCCAGTGTGCTATTAACATCTACACATGAGCCTGACATCTCAAATCGGGTAAAAACTTTTCTAACCTCAATGGCAACATCACCAAATTCTTTAAACAATGTTTCTAGAATAAACTCTCTTTTTCCGCTATCCTTAATGTTATCAAGGTCGAGGAACACTTGTTGTATTATGGGAATAAGGTTAACAAACCTAGCTTCCAGCATACGAACTAGAGATGCTGTAGCGGTTTCATAATTTGGAGCAAGTTCAGCTAAGGATCTATCCTCAAATTCTTTGTTCTTCCTAACATAATTAAAGAACTCTCCAATATTATATTTCCCAATTATATCACCGCTACCTATTGGTATGTCTTTCAAGGTAAACTTGGGTAGAATCATGATTAGAGATTAAACTAAGAGCACAAAAGCAAAAAAATAACAGCTATCAAGTTCTTGGGGTCATGAGGTTTGTATCCATCTCGAGTGACCCTCCAAAGTTCTATACAACAAGAGTTCAAGTGAGTTTCCATGTAATATTGCCATTCACTAAAAGAGTATGCATCCATTTTAGGTGGATCTCCTCTAGGGATTATATGAGGATGTGGGACGGGAGGATCGGGAGAATAATGTCCTTTGACAGAGTGAAATTCTCCATCTCCTTCCGTACCATTATCGGTGGGTTCTTTAGCGGAAGCATTTTTAGATGGTTCACCATCTTTCCCTTTCTTGGAACCCTCCGGAACTTCGTCCGGAGGAGATGAATCGGAAGCCTCCGGTTCCTTGGTTTTCATGAATTGTATCAAGACTTGACGCAATTCATCGAGTTTGTTCTCCATGGATGAGGTCAATGAATTTTTCAACTCATTGAGATCATCCATAGAGACATGCACCGCTGAACCGGTGGTTATCGTATCATCTACCATACTTAAACTCTTAGGCGGTTAAGCCCGATAGAAGAGCCGAGGCTCTGATACCAATTGAAAGTAAAGTAACGGCACCTAGAGGGGGGGGTGAATATGTGCTACGACCAATTTTAAATTTTCTTCGAGATTAGGCTTGACACAAAGGTAAATTCTGTAGATAATGCAACTAAGGTGAATTTACCTATATGACAAGGATAACAACAATCACAATGCAAATACAAGTAAAGGAGGAAGGGAACGAGGTAACCGATATGAAGCACACGGAGACACGATGTAATCCCGAGTTCCTCCTTGTTATGGGAGTACGTCTCGTTGGAGGGGTGTGAGCACGCCACGAAGGCCTACTCAACGCCACAAAGGAATCACCCTATTCTTCGATGAAACTCGCCACAAAGGCCTAGTCCACCTTCCACTATTGATCCCCTTTGAGGCGGGAATCGAATCCCTTACAAACAAGTTTGGGGCACACACCCACAACCAAATTGGGGCTCCCAACTCCAAGAATCACCAAGTATAACAAGATGTCTAGGTTCTCCACAAATGGAAACTCTAGACTTAAATCCCTCAAGTGAATGAGGGGGAAATGAAGAACGTCTCGGTGAAGATGTAGATCTGGGCCTTCTCCTTCAATCCTCCAAAAATCAACAAGTTTGGTGGGAGGGATTGGGAATAATTAGAGATTTGGTGAGCTCAATAAATGTTATTCAATGATCGGGGATGAACTAGGGATCAAGGAGGAAGAGGAGGGGTATTTATACCCCCTCCTCAAATCTAGCCGTTTGAGCTGGAAAAGGGGTACCGGAATATCCGGTCGGGATATTCCACCAGATCTGCTTCAAACTCGTTGACTTCAACCGGATATTTTGACTGGGGCTGAATAATCCGGTTGGCTTCTATCCTGCGCAGACACCTGAACCGGAAATTCCGGTTGCCACGGAATAATCCGGTTCAAATAATCCGATTGGGTTCTGTGAGTTCCATCTCCAGTTCTTAGCCGATTCTGAGCAAAACATCTTCAACCAGAATATCCGGTATATCTTGAATAATCCGGTTCAAATATTTTGTCTCATCTTTGTCCCAAACTGGACAAAAACTATCCTAACTGGAATATCCGGTTAGAATAATCTGGCTTCTCACTGTCCCAAATCTCTTAGCTCAATCTTCACCGATCTTTTTGGTGATCGATGTTGATGACAAATATAACACATATACACTTAACATCTAGATAAATAATGTACTTAATATTGTTAACTAACACACAAAACACCGGGAAAACGAAATGCACTTTCAATCTGAAGTTCACCAGAAAATAGAGAGTGTTGAGGATCTTGGTGGGGTGCATGGACTACAAATTGATCCCAGATAAGTGGGCGGTACTTATTAAGGATGGGATCTATGAACTCAAATTCTCGGTGGAAAATAATAACTCTGATGAGGAGGATGACATGGTGGTGGATAAAAAATATGACGGTTTTGATGATGAGAGACATAATGATGCCAATCCCAAACCAATTAATGGGAAATCTAGTGGTGATGATGTGAGTATGGCAACTGAAAGAACCCAGGCAGATGGGGCTTTGCCTCTTGGGTCGGTTAGTTCTTCGGAGGCTAAGGGGGTGCATAAATCTCTCACCCGGGGTTGCGTTGTCTCCTATGGTGGAAAAATCTCTGCGTGAGGCTATGATGCAGCTAGCCTTCATGAGCCAGCAGACCGCAGCTCCCACTTTCGTCTCGGATGCAGCTATGGTCGTCTACCAGCTTGGTGTGTCCGAGAGGGACTTTGTCGAGACGGAGGGCAAGACTAGTGCGGTGTCTACACCTCCCAGCGTGGATTTCACGCAGCAGGGTGGCTCGATGGAGTTGTTGTTGTCCTCTTCTCAGGTGGGTGGAGTCGTGATGCAGAAAGTGGCGACCCCGGTCGTGGTTGGGCACCCTTCTTCGGGTGCTACACGTGAGCAGCAAGGGCGCCACACGGATGGAGGCTCGAGTGCTATAAGGGAGCAGCAAGAAGTAGAACATGAGAATAATGATTGGACTTCTCGGCCAGGCCTGTACGTAGGATGGGTCTGAGCCATCGAGAAGGGTGGGGAAGTCAATGTCGTCCTTATTGGTCAGCACCATGTGAGACTTACTAATTGAACTTCTGAAAGGGGTCCATTGCGCCCCCCCCCCCCAACCTAAGTTTAGCATTAATATTTATTGGTGGTTAGCACAATGCCACACTTACCAATTGAACTTCTGAAAGGGGGCCATTGAATAATTTGGAATCTAAAAATGATTAGTCTCCCGTTTCTGGTTTGCATTAACAATGTTGATGAGCTGCATTTTTTTCCCATCGAGTCACGCATTGCTGAAGTGCATTTGTGCCACATATGGAAGAAACAAGGGCCTGGTTTTGTAAACATGTAATGTAAAGACCAGACATGTACAAATCAATATGAAGCAAGAATTTTACTGCAATCTATAAAAGTGCAAGCATGAGTCCCAAAGCTGGATTGGATGGCAGGGGATAAGACGGGGACGGGTAACCCCGGGCGGGATCACATTTTCGTACATATGGTTCTTGTCTCTGAATGTCGTATCCCAAAGTTCTGTCGCACTCTGACAGGCGATTTCTTGCAAACATGGGAAGATCTTAAAGGAGAATTTGCTAGAGTTATATTAACTGATCAAAAGGATACAATCACTTGGAAACTTGACCCAAAAGGTTTCTCAGTTCGATCCAGGTATAGTGCTTTGAAAATTGGAAATCTATATGGACATTTAAAATCCCAACGAAGGTGAAAGTTTTTCTTTGGATGGTTATCCAAATAGTATCCTATGTTCCCTTGTAATCTTGTCGCTTGTGGTCGCTATAGGCTTAGTTAAGTTTCAGACAAATAAAACGACATTTGCACGAGTCCGTTCGTGCCCTGACCGAGTCTGTTCCTTCGCGGCTAAGTAGATCAGGTCGCCATGCGTGCGTCGTGGGATGGCACGAGGTCAAGCTTGCATGGCGGCATTGTGAGTGCGTGGACGATCGGCCGTGGGATGGCGCGGCCGTGATGCTCGTACAAGAACTCTTCTTTTCAGTTAAATACAGAGAGAATGAATAGAAAACGATGCAGTTTTACACAGCACAAACTTCTCTCTTGAACCTCTCCCTGTTGTTTCACGACTAACAGTGGTATAACCACTACAATGCGGTGACCATGTCCAACGAACGAGTACGCACGCCGTCGACGCCACCAAATAGAGGAGGAGGTGAAGAGACAGCTACAACAGCGCCAACTGGCGTGGACAAAGTCTCTGCTGCGGCGCACACACGCAGTCGCAACCGTGGCCGGAGTGTCAAAAAAAATGTAAACATGAAAAATACATGCGTAGTAGCTCTAAGCGTGGATAGTGCCGACCAAGAGGTAGAACATGAGAATAATGATTGGACTTCTCGGCCAGGCATGTACGTAGGATGGGTCTGAGCCATCGAGAAGGGTGGTGAAGTCAATGTCGTCCTTATTGGTCAGCACCATGTGAGACTTACTAATTGAACTTCTGAAAGGGCGGCATTCCCCCCCCCCCCACCCCCCAACCTAAGTTTAGCATTAATATTTATCGGTGGTCAGCACAATGCCACACTTACCAATTGAACTTCTGGTTTTCTTTCCAGGTATAGTACCGTAGTATTTTATTTATTTCAATTCAATCGAAATCCAACAAAAAAAAAACGTAACTAAATACAAATTATTTGAATTTATGTGTACCATTGTAATATCTAGAATAATTTGACCAAAAGGCATTTGCTCCAGTGTGCATCAAAATGACTAATATTTTGATAATTTGATCAAATTTCATTGAGAGTGACCTATAACATTTTCTACGGGCGATATCATAGGCATAGTATTGTTATTTTGTACGGTCTTATTTTCAACTATTATTATATAAATTATACCGATGTGGCAAGTGATATTTATGATTAGATATTTACTGGTTTTGACCAATTGTAATATCATAAGGCGTCTTCATTTTCCCCTCCTCTCTTTTTACGACCCCCTTCTCTCCTCCCCATACAAGACGCATGTGCTAAACGAGGGTCCAAACAAGCGAAATGATGGATGTTTTGAATGGTTTTGAGAGTTTGAGGGTATGTTTTAGACCGAAGTAGAGTTTAGGTTTGTAACTTAAAATCAGCTATAGATCCAGGGTTAACATGGACTTCGCTCTTTGTCCAATTTATTTGTGCAGCTCACACTCGGACACACGTGCAAATGTAGTCATGAGTCACATGCCTAAAATTGATGGGATGCTGATAACAATTCGATCAGTGGTCCCATGGCTTGTTCCCTTTGCTGCCGTATATAACCATATGAAAAGTGTGGGTGTGGAAACTTTTTATTTCTAAAGTAGGTTTAATTTGAGTTATTTTCAGTTATGATATTTGTTCTCAAAATAGAAGGTCTTAGATCATTATACGATATGAATAACAGAGTAAGGATATGTAAATGTATGCACGTGTCGTTTGCATGACGTCAACCTTACACCAATTTAGTTACAACACTTGCACAATTAACAAACCGTATGAAGAGTGATTTCGTGAACTGCGGACTATGAATGAAAAGGGAAAAAAAGGTGAAGTAGTAAAACAAGTAATCAATCAACCAATTAACATGCATGTAGAATTCAAACAAATTGCTAAATAGTACCCCATACAATCCTATGATTCAAGGGACCAATATGCATGATCACCCCGGCCGGCCAGTTGCTCCCGTTTTGTGCGGGTTAACACCTTGTGGATTCCCCATTCATGTTGTCAAGAATGGCAATCACACCGATGACAAAGGCCTGGTCATAGCCCGGTTGCACCACCACATGGTAGAAGTCCTTGCCGGCCATCGTCCCCTTCACTCCAATCTAATCCACACATAGGAAACACACACATAATTTGAATCACATCTTGAGGAAATGACATAACCGTTCGCACATAGGTAGAGTTTTACCTGTGCTACGACGTGTCCTGCTCGGCTTTTGATGGCGCAAACTCTGTCAGCGAAGGATCCGGTCACCTCGTAATCCCACTGCCGCTTCCTCCCTTTTGGTTCGACGGTCACCCGGACATCGCCCGGCATGCAGCTGAGCACCAGCTTAGGGTCTTGTAAAGTGAACACCGGCTTGCTCGGTTCATCGAAGTCCATCAGGTACCCTTTCCACTTGTTGTTCACGCTCAGCGCTTGCACGACTCCACCCTGAGGAGAAGATCAGATCGGTTCAAAACATTCAGAAGCTGATGGAACATGGAGAAGCTAGGACGAGCTCGATCTATCTATGAACTGATCGATCACCTTCTTATGGATGAAGAGGATGGCGGTGCGATCGCCGTCCCTGACGACGAGCTGCCCGCTGGCGCCGATGATCCCGCAGCCGTCGACGCTGAAAATGACCCTCTGCTCCCGGTCGGTGACGACGAAGCCGCCTCCGGTCACCGTGGGTGGACGCCGCCGGACTAGGAGCACGGCGTGCAGGGAGCTGCAGAAGAGCTTGCTGACAACCGGGTTGAGGGGCGTATGCGCACCCATGATCGACAGATACCTGGCCTGCGTGTCGGCTGAGGTTTTGGCAATGAATCAAGGAATAAATAGAGTGATTTGAGTGCGGATCTGTCCCATGACTCATGCTACGTCTACCAACCTGCCTAACCGGAGAAACGCTGGTCGGCGCTGCCTGTACGTACGCGTGAGTATCGTGAACTACGCGATTCGAAGAAAGGGTAGCGGTCGAAGCAATGTTTCCAGGCCTAGCTAACTAGCTAGCTACTGTATATATACGCGGGACCGCATGCAGGAGAACGATGGCCGGAAGAATCTTTGAATGCACTTGCTTCCGGCCACCAAACTGCAGCTTTATGCAATTTCAGGAGTTCAGCTAATCATAAGGATTATGCCTAATTGCAGGCCTAAACCGTATACGGCAATGCAACGTATGCTTCGTACATGATTGGCATGTAATGGAAAGATAACCGAGTTTATCCTCGTCACGAGATTTTAGCTCCGAGTTTTGATTCCGTCGTCAAGCAAGCATGGACACTAGCAAATTCTTCTTCTGCTTTCTGGTTTTTAGCATGGTTGCTTCATGTCTCTCGCGGAGATTCGCGGACGGCTCGATGTGGGCTGGCAACGGGTCGTGGTGGTTATGGGCTAGGTCGGCGGAGACATAAAGCTGAACGGGCCACAATAACCTCTTCGGGCCTGGAGGAGGTGGCCCGTGGAAAACTAACGGGCAACAGTTCCGTAAAGTAATTAAAAAATACAGTTCCGAAAAAAAGAAAACGGGGCAACATGTAAACGATGAAAAATGGAAGTTAACGTTGTAGTTTTTTTTTGTATTAAGATATAATATATTTGTAGGAATTTCATAGGGTTTTTGTTTTTGTTCATGAACTTTTTCTTGTGAAATTCGAATTGAACCAAATTTGTAGGAATTTCATAGGGTTTTTGTTCATGAACTTTTTTCTTCTTTTTTTTTGACAAAAACTCCCCACTATATTAATTCAAAACCACATTGTTACAATTGGTCCTAAGACTGTGAGCAAGAAACGGTGGTGGCTCAGCGTCCCATAAAAACGACTCCTCTTGAGTTATTTGAGTTATAGCAAATTTTGCACAAGAGTGAGCCGCCTGGTTAGCCTCGCGACGCATAAAGGAAATCTATAATAACTAGGTGATACCCCGTGCGTTGCTACGGGAATTTTATAGCAAATAATGCTAAATGGTTTGATAAAGATAAGTTAAATGGGATTATGAGAGACAAATAATATATGAAAAATAATGATCTGAAATATCCATTAAAATCTTGGATTTTTTTTTGTAATAAGTAGCGCAACTGGTGCAAAATAAATAAGAAACTCCGGCGTGTATCATAAAAAAATATCAGGTGGAGAAAAGCTTACCTCACACATGGAATTTACTACTATGGGACCATGTGAACGGACAACGACGTCGCCTAGAGGGGGGGGGGGGTGAATAGGCGATTAAAACTTTTCCGGTTAAAGCTTGCTAAATGCGGAAATAAACTAGGTGTTTAAATTAACAAGCATACAACCTAAATATTCTACGGTCAACTAGATGCACTAACAACTTATGCTAAGCAAGACAAGTAACAAAGTGATAGCAAAATATATAACTTCAAGCACGAAGGCTATCACAATGTAAATTGCATAAGTAACAAGCTCGGGTATAGAAATAACCAAGGCACACGGAGACGATGATGTATTCCCGAGTTCCTCCCACAAAGGGGAGTACGTCTCGTTGGAGGGGTGTGAGCTCACCACGAAGGCCTACTCAACGCCACAAAGGCCTCACCCTATTCTCCGATGAACTTCCGCCACAAAGGCCTAGTTCACCTTCCACTATTGGCAACCTTCAAACCCGAGGCACGCATCCACAACTCAATTGGAGGCTCTCGGTGTCACCACAATCTCGGGGCACACATCCACAACTCAATTGGAGGCTCCCAAGAACACCACAAGTCGTCTAGGGTCCAAGACCCAAGAGTAACAAGCTCACAATCTTTCACTTCCACGAATCCTCGTGGAGAGACCAAACCGATGCAACCGATGCAAATGGCAAGAGCACAAGTGCTCAAATCCTCCACTCTCAAATTCCAACAAAGCAACAAATGCTTATGGGGGAATAAGAGAGGAAGAACAATGGAGAAACACCAAGAACTCCAAGATCAAGATCTACTAGGTTTCCCTCACTAAGAAGGAGGATGGATTGGTGGAAATGTAGATCTAGATCTCCTCTAACTTCTCCCTCAAAGATATGCAAGAATCATTGGAGGGATTGAGAGAGGAGCAAGCTTTCCAAAGTCAACAATGGTGTGGAGAGAGAGGGAAAACGGGCTGGGAAAGACTTGGGAACTTTGGGGAAGAAAGCCCCTTAAATAGGTGCTCAAAAAACTAGCCGTTTGCCACTTTTTCCGTCCATTCCGGAATGGTCCGGAATATTCCGGACCCCGGAATGACCCGGAATGGCCCGGAATCGATTCCGGAGCGATTCCGGATGGAAACAGAGCCTTTTCCCGTTCTGGCCGGAATATTCCGGAATATTCCGGGGATCCGGAATATTCCGGAGCCCAGAAAAATCCGGATTCCGGAATCATCCGGAATATTCCGGATTGCAAACCGAAGACAGAAAACCGATACGAGAAATGCAATAACTTTTGCATATGAACTCCGTTTTCGATGTTCTTGGGCTCGTTGGAATCGCAACGAAGAGCACTACAAGAATATGCATAGAAACATAATTTTCCATAAATGTAAGATAAAACCAAATGGGTAAAGGTTTAGACCACTCAAATAGGAACACCCGGTAAAACCTCCAACACGAAAACACACATAACTTTTGCGAATGAATTCCGAATAAGGTGAATCCAAAAGGGTTGGAAAGGTAATAACAAGGACTATCCAAACAAAAAGGAATGGAGAAGTTACCACACATGGAAGGTGTGGAAACATTCTAAAAACTGAACCGGATATTTTCACCACCGAAATCGCAACAAGTTTTTCTTACCAAAACCGTTTTCGATAAACCTTGGCTTGCCATGAATATCATGACAAGCACTAAAACCCAAAGGAGACAAAAGCCGAATAAGAACCAAGAAAGATGATATGCAAGTATGCAAAGGTTTGAGCTCTCCACAACAATTCGATCACGTTACTCACTTGAGAGCCCCTCTTGATAGTACGACTATCTATCCTATAATCCGGTCTCCCGAAGACACGAGACCGGTGAAATAGAAAACCTATCAAGATTATACCTTTGCCTTGAGCATTCCACTTGAGCTAGATGATGACGATCTTGACTCTCTCAAGTTGGATCTTCTTTCTTGATTGCGCTTGCTAGCACAAACTCCGCTTGATGAAGACTTGCAAGTTGCTCCCCCATACACCATTATGGGAGAGACTAGCTCCCCCATACACCATTATGGGAGAGACCCTTCGGCAAATCTTCACAAGGCCACAATCTCCAAAAGGTTTGCAAGCATCAAGCATAGGATATCTTCTAGATACTTCACTTGAGCTTACCACGTCAAGCTAGATGACGAACACCGCTTGACGACGACAAAGACCATGGGCTATATGAAATCTTCCTTTTGGTTCATGCCCATGGAAAGATACCTAACCACACATAGAGATGCGACACACACATATCATGGGTTAGTTCACAAAGCTATATTGACAAATGCTTACCATATCATGAGATACACAATCCCACTTGGTACAACTTGTAGCTTTGTGTGTTGATCGCTTGCTTGATCAACCTTGTATCTTTGCTTCTCACTTCTAAAGATGATGTCTTGAAGATGATAATGAAAGATCACCTAATCCTTTTCTTCAAGACACACTAGCAATAAGCTCAACTCAAACCATGACCATCCTTCATATAAATCCATGAATAACAATGGCCATCAAGGAAGCTAATAGAGTTCAACACATGAACTCCATTATTTCCTATGGACAATATCTACAAAGGATAACTCAATGCAAACATTAGTCCATAAGGATTGTCATTAATTACCAAAACCACATATGGGGGAACCATGCGCTTTCAATCTCCCCCATTTTGGTAATTGATGACAATCCCTTTTTACGAGGGTTTATATGATGAATAAAGCAAACATGCTAAACTAGAGCAAGGATGCAATAGCATGGAAAGGCAAATGCTTAAGAACGAAACTAAAGCATAAACCAAATTCCCTTAAACCCTCTAAACTTCTCCCCCATTGGCATCCATTGCCGAAATGGGCAAAAAGATTAGAAGGCCAATATAGTAAGAGCTCCCCCATAGTGTATGCATTCCTCATGATATGAGTGAAATCAAGTGCATATATCCAACTATGAATAGATGGAGGGAGATCAAACTATATTGAGGATCCAAAGATTTATAAGCAAAGTAAAATTGAAGGATACTTTCACAAAGAAGCAACCAACCACAAGGATCCGAAAAACCGATTGACCAACATCAATATTTTGATAGGATCAACCAAGTGTTCTAGAAAATCAAGAGGGAACTCCCCAAGGTACATGCACAATGTTAAATTTGAATTAATATATAATGTGCACAACATGGAATCATCACTCCCTTCTAGATAATTTTGAACACAAACAAGAGCAAGATAATAGATTGGAGATGAAGCAAAGCAACTTGCAAACAAACAAAAGTTGAGCAATGAAGATCAAGAAGTGACAAATAAATACTTACTCAACCGAAATAGATGCGTGTGACAAGGAAAAACATTTTTAGGAGACTAATAGGATGATAGAATCATCAACATAGTCTTTCAATATAGGAGGCACATAGTGCATATCATGTCTTTCCCATACACACAAACCATCAAATGATAAAACACATAGGTCCACAAGCTTATTAAGATGCAAAAGGAATACCAAAACAAAAGCAAAGCTTGTGCCTTTTAGGAACCACCAAGGAATATAAAGCAATAAAATGTGGTCACTAAAGAAATATAATATCAATTAAAGATGTAACTATTATCGTGTGTATAAGTTTCTAAGTGGACAACAATCACAAAGATATATATCCACAAAGAAACATGCACACACAAAATAGGTACAAAGGTGAGGAACATGATATCCAAGAGAGGTTCATTAATATACCAATAAGATTTTTGCTTGAAAGCAAAGTACTAAGCTTAGTTTAATCTTAAGGGGATATAGATGAACACACAAAACTCATCAAAGCATCACAAATATCACAAGGGAAAAGTGATAGTTGGAATGCTTCGAGAAAGGTAACGCATATCACAAAAGGTTCAAATGTTTTTTTTTTTTTGAGAATTCATCAATATTGCATGTGAGAGACTTCAAGTAGAAGTTGCTAGATTAATATACTCGGGATTGGTGAATCATGAAAATGACTATAAATATCCCCATAGTATGTAATCATCCCGGCTTACTCATAGTTGCAATTAAGATGCTTTTGATAAGACATTTGCAAGAACCAAATGAAATGCAACAAGGGGAAATCATGCCAAGAAGCAACCTACACAAGGTTGAAAGCTAGAAATGTATGCATGAGATAGATACTTGTTACCGAGACGACATTGGTGATGAAGAGGATGCGAGTTTGATAATCATCAAAGCTTGACTCCTATAATACCATGGTGAGAACACCTTCCTTATGAATGGAGCAAGCAACCAATGTATCTCCATTGTACCTAAAACAAAATTCAAGTACAAAATGGTACCCAAACTCATTGGGTCCAAAGTAGTTAGAACGACTACAATACATAGGACAAACACCACATAAATATGTGCATATTAATATGAATTTGAATTTCATGCACATCTTAGCCATTTAGGATTTGATGGAGTTTATCCTATATATTGGATCAACGAAAGTAAGCATGCCAAAAGATATATATAGTAAATATGCATGCACAAAACTTTCAAGAACCAAAACAAGATACAAGTTGGACAAAGAACTAATTAAACCAAGAAGCCATTCACAAGAGTGAAAAGAAAGAGAATTGTCCAAAATATATCAAGACCCAAATCAACACATGATTGAGGAAACCAACATAGAGAGGATACCAAAAAAACATAAAAGAGTGAACAAACCCTCTACACTTTTCATGATAGCACACAAAGTACCAAGACGAAAAGTGTTTGTCTTCCAAAGAGACAAGTCATTGGGAAAAAATGCAAATTTAAAGACAACAAGTGTTCAAACGCATATAGGATAGTTCTTCCAATAATAGTGAATTATTTATGATCTTGCATTTGAATACAAAATGCACACAATGGAATCATTACTATCCATATATATTATTCAAACACTAGTCATGTTTAACTAAAATCAATTAGATGCAATACCAATTTAAAGAACGGTGATCTACTCAATGTAGGATAGCTTCCCCAAGAATAGTGCAACCCAAAGAAGTATGACTTTGACAAAGTATGGGATCATTGCTTTTCCTAACTCAAAAAGCATAAAACAAATTTTGAGTAGAGCAAGGAAGACACAAAGGAGTTTTAACCAAACAAATCATTGGCAAGAAACAAGGAAATTTTAGAGCAAAGGCCAAAGTAAATATGATCAATAAACTTACCACAAATTATTATCACTTGTCAAAGACAAGAGATGTATGGAGATATTTCTCGGTGGTAGAATTGTTCACAATCATATTCACAAAACATAAGCATGTGACAAAAGATAGGAATAACAAACATGCTTAGATAGAGATTCTTGAAGGCTTCAAATAAAATCGAATATTCAAAGCACTAAGAAACTCTCACAAACAAGATACCAAAGAAGAGAGACGCAAGATATTTTAAGCAAATATGGAACTTGTTTGAGCAACATGCCACAAGAACAAGATAACTAACAATATCAACTCTAGGTGGCAATACCTCAAATGTTCACATTTTCTAGGCTTGTAATATGCACATAGCTTATTACTCCCCCATAATGTGATAATCCATTTTTTTTTAACAAGAGGCAAAGAAAATAAATCCAACTTGAGAAAGTTAATGGACATTAGAAATTGAATTTCTCATGAGAAAGAGATACCACATAGAGACTAGATAATTTTGATATATCAACACTAAGTGGTATTCCTCATGTACACACATTTTAGGATAGTAAAGTGCAAAGCATATTACTCCCCCAAAATGGGATAGTCCATTAATCTCCCAACGAGCCAACTAAGATAAGCAACAATAGCAATGAAGGCTCAACACAAAGAACACAAGTACATGGAGTGCAAACCAACAAACATAACTAGATTACTCAAGATAGGTAAGTAGGAAGCACAACATATACAAACACATGCTAGAAACAAAACTAACATATGCAAGGGAGCATGCAACTTTCAATGTATATAGATTTAAATACAAGTTACCGCTTGGAGGAACATTGGGTGAGAGATATATATAATCCAAGTGACTTGGCTTGAGGAAATATAATTGATGAAGATTCCTTAATTCTTCATGAAATAGCCAAGTCTCCAATGCCCTCCAACAACACCTATTGATCAAGTTTGAACTTGTTGGTCCCCAACCAAGTTGGGTCCTAAGAGGTTAGTCACAATAGGTTTGGCAACCCAAATGGTTCTTTTCTTGACACCACTTGGAGTACCAACATACTTGGCAAACACATTGCCCACATTATCCTTCCTAATAGAATAAACATCATCAACAAGGATAGGGTTGGATAATGTACCATTAGTGCATGAAGAAGCAAAGTGTCCCTTCTTGCGACAAAGGTAGCAACATCGACTCTTTTCTTTCTTCTCAATAGGCTTCTCAACAAGAGGAGCATTGGCTTGAGTCTTCTTAGGAGGTGGCCGTTGTTCAACTCGTGGTTGAGCATGAGATTGAACAAGAGGCCTCTTCCCTAGTTGCTTCTCACTAAGAGGCTTCTTCTTCAAAGGGCAAGATCTAACATGGTGCCCTTCAATCTTGCACTTGAAGCAAATAATCTTGGCCGAATCTTTGACTTGTTCTTGGCCCTTCTTTTTGTCAATAATGGACTTGTTCTTGAGATTGGAGTTGAATCCAAGTCCACTCTTGTCATTGGGAAGTCTTCGCACTCTCATCATCTTGTCAAGTGTGGAACTCCCTTCATGACACTTTTCCAAGTCTTTCTTCAAAGAAGTGACTTGGGCCTTGAGCTCTTTAATTTCCTCTACATGGTTAGAATCAACACAAGAGCTAGAGGAAGTAGATGCTTCATTTTTAGAGCAACAAGGCAAGGAAAGCAATTCATCACAAGATGTAGAAACATTATGGGAGGATGAATTACTAATACGAGCACAAGTCAATATATCATTATTAGAAGATATTGTGCTAGTAACCACATGAGGCTCACAAGATGTTACCTTTGTAGTGATAGCCTCAAGAGCTAATTTTAGCTTGGTATTAGATTCTAGAAGATCCTCATGAGAGCTAGATAGCTTTTCATGACTTTCTTCCAATTTCCCATACTTGCTAGTCATTAGCTCAAGTTGAGCCCTTAGCTCAACATTCTCCTTCAAAATAGATGCTTCACAAGATGTGGAGTTAGTAGCACAAGCATCAATTGAAATAGAAGAAGATAACTTGGCAAGCTCATTATTTAACCTAGAGTTTTCTTCAATTAGATTAGCATTGCCAACAACAAATTCAACCTTTTCATTTTTAAGCACTTTATATTTAGCATGGGTATGGTCACGTGCTTTAGTGAGATAGGCTATTTGTTCATTATAGAGCTCCTCAATAGATTCAAGTTTCTCCTCAAGAGTAACTCGGAGCTCATACTCTTCCTCAAGAGACATAGTGAGGGATGCCTTTTCATTGGCATCACTTCTTTCAATCTCACCTTTCTTTTCAATGATTTTAGCGCTATAAATAGCAAAAGCCAATATTTCACTAAAAGGAGTGATAGCTTTACTACCTTTAGGGAGATCAAGAAGAACCAACTCACCCTTCTCCATTAAAGAGTCTTCGTCCTCATACTCTCCATAAAATATATCCTCATCCTCATCATCACAAGATGTAGTGGGTTCCAAAGGTGGTGATACCTTTGAATCCCTAGCCATAAGGCACATATGAGAAATGGATGGCGATGATGAAGGTATACTAGAAGAGCCATTAAGGTCCATGTCTTGTTCCACAAAAAAGTGGGATTCCTCTACATTGTTAGCCACACAAGTACTAGAGGAAATGGAAGCATTATTTTCATGAAAACAAGACATAGGAAGCATATCATCATGAGATTTAGTTAAACAACTATTACATGATATGCAAGGACTATCAACACTAGCATGTATGGAATTTTGAGTGCTAGAAGATATTAAGTCCAAAGATAGATCATTGCAATGGGATAGAGATGAAGTATAGTCAATAGCAAATTTACTATTCACAATGCAATTTCTATCACCACTCACCATATCATTACCTTGTGACAAATCACATGTTGGTGGAGTGGAGAAAGATGTGAACTCATCACGGCCGGAAGTGGATGGAGAACAATCATTCTCAATAATATTGGACACATCATATATATCTTGAAGTTTTGTCCATAGCTCATGAGCGTTCCGAAAAGGCATGATTGATTCAATAACTACATCGCTCAAAAAGGACAAGAGACCATTAGATACAAAAGTATCGAGATAAGAGTTTTCCTTATCCTCTAAAGATAAATCTTGAGAATCCTTAGGAGGAGGAAAATCCATATCTACAATTCTCTTAACATACTTTGGACCCATGTCCGTAAGAAATTTAAGAATGCGAATTTTCCAAACATCAAAGTTTCTACCATAGAATATAAAAGCGGAATCATGTTCTATTTCTCTAAACGACATCGTACTCTCTAGGATGTAAAGCCTAATAAAGAGAGACGAGGCTCTGATACCAATTGAACGGACAACGACGTCGCCTAGAGGGGGGGGGGGTGAATAGGCGATTAAAACTTTTCCGGTTAAAGCTTGCTAAATGCGGAAATAAACTAGGTGTTTAAATTAACAAGCATACAACCTAAATATTCTACGGTCAACTAGATGCACTAACAACTTATGCTAAGCAAGACAAGTAACAAAGTGATAGCAAAATATATAACTTCAAGCACGAAGGCTATCACAATGTAAATTGCATAAGTAACAAGCTCGGGTATAGAAATAACCAAGGCACACGGAGACGATGATGTATTCCCGAGTTCCTCCCACAAAGGGGAGTACGTCTCGTTGGAGGGGTGTGAGCTCACCACGAAGGCCTACTCAACGCCACAAAGGCCTCACCCTATTCTCCGATGAACTTCCGCCACAAAGGCCTAGTTCACCTTCCACTATTGGCAACCTTCAAACCCGAGGCACGCATCCACAACTCAATTGGAGGCTCTCGGTGTCACCACAATCTCGGGGCACACATCCACAACTCAATTGGAGGCTCCCAAGAACACCACAAGTCGTCTAGGGTCCAAGACCCAAGAGTAACAAGCTCACAATCTTTCACTTCCACGAATCCTCGTGGAGAGACCAAACCGATGCAACCGATGCAAATGGCAAGAGCACAAGTGCTCAAATCCTCCACTCTCAAATTCCAACAAAGCAACAAATGCTTATGGGGGAATAAGAGAGGAAGAACAATGGAGAAACACCAAGAACTCCAAGATCAAGATCTACTAGGTTTCCCTCACTAAGAAGGAGGATGGATTGGTGGAAATGTAGATCTAGATCTCCTCTAACTTCTCCCTCAAAGATATGCAAGAATCATTGGAGGGATTGAGAGAGGAGCAAGCTTTCCAAAGTCAACAATGGTGTGGAGAGAGAGGGAAAACGGGCTGGGAAAGACTTGGGAACTTTGGGGAAGAAAGCCCCTTAAATAGGTGCTCAAAAAACTAGCCGTTTGCCACTTTTTCCGTCCATTCCGGAATGGTCCGGAATATTCCGGACCCCGGAATGACCCGGAATGGCCCGGAATCGATTCCGGAGCGATTCCGGATGGAAACAGAGCCTTTTCCCGTTCTGGCCGGAATATTCCGGAATATTCCGGGGATCCGGAATATTCCGGAGCCCAGAAAAATCCGGATTCCGGAATCATCCGGAATATTCCGGATTGCAAACCGAAGACAGAAAACCGATACGAGAAATGCAATAACTTTTGCATATGAACTCCGTTTTCGATGTTCTTGGGCTCGTTGGAATCGCAACGAAGAGCACTACAAGAATATGCATAGAAACATAATTTTCCATAAATGTAAGATAAAACCAAATGGGTAAAGGTTTAGACCACTCAAATAGGAACACCCGGTAAAACCTCCAACACGAAAACACACATAACTTTTGCGAATGAATTCCGAATAAGGTGAATCCAAAAGGGTTGGAAAGGTAATAACAAGGACTATCCAAACAAAAAGGAATGGAGAAGTTACCACACATGGAAGGTGTGGAAACATTCTAAAAACTGAACCGGATATTTTCACCACCGAAATCGCAACAAGTTTTTCTTACCAAAACCGTTTTCGATAAACCTTGGCTTGCCATGAATATCATGACAAGCACTAAAACCCAAAGGAGACAAAAGCCGAATAAGAACCAAGAAAGATGATATGCAAGTATGCAAAGGTTTGAGCTCTCCACAACAATTCGATCACGTTACTCACTTGAGAGCCCCTCTTGATAGTACGACTATCTATCCTATAATCCGGTCTCCCGAAGACACGAGACCGGTGAAATAGAAAACCTATCAAGATTATACCTTTGCCTTGAGCATTCCACTTGAGCTAGATGATGACGATCTTGACTCTCTCAAGTTGGATCTTCTTTCTTGATTGCGCTTGCTAGCACAAACTCCGCTTGATGAAGACTTGCAAGTTGCTCCCCCATACACCATTATGGGAGAGACTAGCTCCCCCATACACCATTATGGGAGAGACCCTTCGGCAAATCTTCACAAGGCCACAATCTCCAAAAGGTTTGCAAGCATCAAGCATAGGATATCTTCTAGATACTTCACTTGAGCTTACCACGTCAAGCTAGATGACGAACACCGCTTGACGACGACAAAGACCATGGGCTATATGAAATCTTCCTTTTGGTTCATGCCCATGGAAAGATACCTAACCACACATAGAGATGCGACACACACATATCATGGGTTAGTTCACAAAGCTATATTGACAAATGCTTACCATATCATGAGATACACAATCCCACTTGGTACAACTTGTAGCTTTGTGTGTTGATCGCTTGCTTGATCAACCTTGTATCTTTGCTTCTCACTTCTAAAGATGATGTCTTGAAGATGATAATGAAAGATCACCTAATCCTTTTCTTCAAGACACACTAGCAATAAGCTCAACTCAAACCATGACCATCCTTCATATAAATCCATGAATAACAATGGCCATCAAGGAAGCTAATAGAGTTCAACACATGAACTCCATTATTTCCTATGGACAATATCTACAAAGGATAACTCAATGCAAACATTAGTCCATAAGGATTGTCATTAATTACCAAAACCACATATGGGGGAACCATGCGCTTTCACCATGAAGATACTATCAGATTTGCTTGATTATCAAAAAAAAAAAAATTGGATCGTAGTTCACAATATACATGTTTGAATTAAGATTTTAGTAGTATGCTGGTTGTGTACTTCAAAAGAACATCCAGGGAACACTCGAAGGTAACAAAATAGGTCAAAATCATATGCACACATGCTTTTTGTCACCTGTCATTTTCATCGCAATAGACGTGGTCTGACTAAAATGTTTCATATATGGAGGAAGCAAAGTTGTAAAAAAAGATGCACCATGCCTTTCTTTTGCATGTGTGTGGAATATCCATCGACAGAAATGATTCAGCACCATGGCTGATGGAGCCCCTAGAGAATGGAAGTGCATAAAAATCGAAAATGCAAAAGGTTATTACCACGGTAGCTACCCCGACTACTGCCCGACCTTTCGTTACGCAACAGTGGCTGCGCTGTCGTAGCAGTGGTTGTCCCTGGCGTCGTTTTGCCCGTGAGCCTAGAGCATTGATCGGCAGCATCGGCCGGATCATGCGCAGCCTAGAGCATGGATCTTAGTCGCCCTGGCAGCGCACGTCGAGCACTGCTGCGGCGGCGCGACGGCCGGCGTCATCGGTTAGATCATGCTTAGCCTGGTGCCTGGATCCTAGTCCGCTTGGCAGCACGATGCGTCAAGCGTGGAGCTGCAGTCCGAACGCAATGGAACTGCACATCCATTTGGTGGTGGCACGACGGGCATCTAGTGGGTCGTTCGTGTTGTGAAACTGGGCGAATTGGTGAGATGAATATATAGAGTGAAAAGGAGGGGATACGAATGTCAATAAGTATTACACAGAAGATGAGAAGGCGAGCAGGAGTGAAAAGGAGGGGAAACGAATGCCACTAAGTATTACGCAGGGCGAGTAGTGGAAGCTAAGCAGTTACTAATTGGAAGGAGAAACAACATGGAGAAAACCAAGCCGGTCTAGCTTCACTCACGCTACAGGATTACCAAACAATGGACGATGTTCTACGGGGTAACGTTCAATTGGCTGCTGACGTGGATGAACTTTATAGATGCAAGCAGAAGTCTACTATGCAGACGAAGCTAACCATGGTGGTAGTATGAAATGGCCAAATAATTATTAAGTTAGTGGGGCATGATGTGATGAGGCGGTGGTGCATGTGGGCTGCAAAGTTAGTGGGAAATAAATTAGTGTAGTGGGAAATAAATTAGTGGAGTAGAACGTACAGTTTTTGTTGCTGATAGAAAACCTCACTGAACTTTTTCTCGTTTTCTTGGAAATGTGACATGGCAATAGGTGTGGGATAGGAGTGGGCCCGCTGAGGTGGCATGCTTGCATGTTGAGAGAAATCAAGTAGTGGGGTGTTTCTATTTAGATATAGAAGATATCTAAATGGGATCAATCCAGTAAGGGATTTCTCTCAACATGCAAGCTATACAAGTCATCAGGTCCCTTATTGGTCATGTCATCCGGATCCACCTGCAAATATGCCACGTCATCAGCAGCCCCTAATTTAGTTCAGGTTCTATTTGCTGCCACGGCCAACACAGTAGTACTCGCTTAACTAGCAATGTAAAATCAAAGCATACCTTGTGTCTCCTCCGCTCCCATTTCCCACCACGTCTCTACAAATCCTAGGCATTAAATCTCTTTGCAATTTAGCATCATCATGGGAAGCCCAACTGTCTTTCACATTAAAAAAGGAGGCACAGATGGTGATGGACACGAGCCAAGGATTGTCGTCGATATGCTTCTTCCTTCCCTTCCACGTTCCTCTCCTATGTGCATGTCGCCTTGGACGACCAGTGGATAGTAGGCTGCCGAATCTTTGTACTGCTAACAGTGTTCTACTCAGCGACAAAGAGCTCGAGGGCGACAGGTGCTCCGTCTTTGGGCTATCTAACCTCCATGGTAAGATTATTTTCTTAGTTCATCAGTAACGGTTCTCCCCTCCCCTCCCCTCCCCTCCGAGTTGTTCATCTTCCAACATCTCCCTCTTATCCAGTTGCATGGAGATATAGTGCTTCCTAGACGAGGGGCCTTGGTACAGCAAAGAATGTAGATGAAGGTACTTGCTGGCCTAGATTCTCATGGTGCATAGATGGAAACACTTGATTTCCTTTACATATTCTGGGCTTGCAGTCTGAAGCCATTCGCCCCAGCAGTCAGGCCTGGCTAGACGTATTTTTTCCGTGGAGGACCTGGCGGGAGATATGTCTTTCCTTTATATAGAGGCTTGAATCTAAAGCCATTAGCCCCTGCATCCTATTGCAGACGTATGTTACTTAGTTGGTAGAGGTATTTTAGCATGCATGTCCGTCCGTCCACCGTACCTGGTGTAGTAAAATGGATCGGGTCCTAATTAACAACGAGTGAATGTTGAATGCTCTAAACGGACTGAGTGGTACACTAGGTTTATAAATTATAGAAATTTCAGAGTTGATATTCTGAACTTAAGTACCTTTTTTACTCCTGCAGGTTATACTCATAAGAGCAAGTAGAAAAACCTTGTGTTACGATTATTATACATGGTTTCTGGATTGGTACCAACCGTTGTTGTTAACTTTCTTGGGTCACCAATCCTCATGCTGGCACAAGTATCAATCTACCGAGGGGTTCTCCATATCTGCATTCTTGCATAGTTATATTTAGATACTAGGCAGTACAATATCTTTATAAATTTAACTAATTATCAATTTGGTTCGTTTTGATTTGCATTCAATTATAATCGCTTACACAATGATGTGATCATGTGCACTTTACCTTCCTAAATTTGTATTGCGGGATGCATGTTACATTGTGTTCCGCTTCCCAATTTAATGTGTTATTTTAGCCATTCTTCACATTGTTCGCATTTATCATGTATGTTTTAGATCCTCGAAATTTTTGATGGGTTATCTTTGACTCGAAGAATAGTCTAATCATGTATAAATATCACTGCAAAATATAAATTGGTCTGTCACTTTGAAGCATTCTCTAATTCTATTGCACCATCTATTTCGTGTTTTCCTTTCAGTGTGTTCTTCTCTAGATTCCAGTGTGTGACATCAACTTTCCCGCCGCAACGCGCGGGATATCATCTAGTACTAATAAAAGTAAAAACCTCACTAATATCACTTATCTCGTCTAGAATAGGCTTAACTACAGACCTATCTAACATACGATTATTCCCCATCTTCACAAGGTCCAAACAATCCACTTCGAAGATTACTTTACTAAAACTCCTCTCCGCAGCAAAGGAAGTTGTATCACGTAGAGCCAGGGTTTCACTGATCAAATGATCCACAATCCCTCTATGGATTCTACAAACTTCCCCACGAAAAGACAGATGATATCTCGCAACTACTCCGGACGATGCCATACCTGAGAACACAGAAACTGCTCCATCAGAATTTACCCTGATCACATCATCTGGCGGTTTGCTCCATTTGCATAGACGTCGAACCTGCTTTGGGAGCCCCTGATTTTCGGGAATCTCCAGCATTTGCGGTGTCTCCTATACCAACTGGACCGATTTAGCAGGATCAAAACCTTCCTCCCCATGTGTCAAGTTATTCCTTGATGTCCAAATTGAGTACATCACCGTAATGATCACTTCTCTCTCCTTCTGTACAAACGAAAGGTCACAAAGAATGTCCTCCGCCCAAGTAGTAGGGTGGAGGCTAGGTAGCTTAATCATCAAAATTTCTTTAGCTGTTGTCCACTACAATCTTGCATGACTACACTCTATGAGTGCATGCATCAAAGTTTCCGCATCGGCTTTGCAAATTCCGCAAGTGCTATTCTCTCTAACATGCCGCCATGTGAGAGTCCCATAATCTGGTAAAATACGTTAAGAAACCTCCACCAAAAAACTCGCACTTTCGAAACAACCGACAGTTTTCACAAACATTTCCATTTATCTGCTCCATTATCAGACGAAGAGGGAACTGGAGCCGAACTAGCAGCAGCCTCCTCATGATTTTTCATTGCCAAAGCTCTGTAAGCAGACCGGACTGAATACATACCCGATTTCTCCTTCGACCATGCCAGAAAATCCTCACCCACAATGGACCGGAGAGGAATCCGCATAATCGCATCAGCATTCGGCTGTAAGAACACTTACCAATTGAACTTCTGGTTTTCTTTCCAGGTATAGTACCGTAGTATTTTATTTATTTCAATTCAATCGAAATCCAACAAAAAAACGTAACTAAATACAAATTATTTGAATTTATGTGCACCATTGTAATATCTAGAATAATTTGACCAAAAGGCATTTGCTCCAGTGTGCATCAAAATGACTAATATTTTGATAATTCGATCAAATTTCATTGAGAGTGACCTATAACATTTTCTACGGGCGATATCATAGGCATAACACCTTGTGGATTCCCCATTCATGTTGTCAAGAATGGCAATCACACCGATCACAAAGGCCTGGTCATAGCCCGGTTGCACCACCACATGGTAGAAGTCCTTGCCGGCCATCGTCCCCTTCACTCCAATCTAATCCACACATAGGAAACACACACATAATTTGAATCACATCTTGAGGAAATGACATAACCGTTCGCACATAGGTAGAGTTTTACCTGTGCTACGACGTGTCCTGCTCGGCTTTTGACGGCGCAAGCTCTTTCGGCGAAGGATCCGGTCACCTCGTAATCCCACTGCCGCTTCCTCCCCTTGGGTTCGACGGTCACCCGGACATCGCCCGGCATGCAGCTGAGCACCAGCTTAGGGTCTTGTAAAGTGAAGACCGGCTTGCTCGGCTCACCGAAGTCCATCAGGTACCCTTTCCACCTGTTGTTCACGCTCAGCGCTTGGACCACTCCTCCCTGACGAGAAGATCAGAGCGGTTCAAAACATTCAGAAAATGATAAAACTTAATTTAGATAGCACGAGCTCGATCTATATATGAACTGATTGATCACCTTCTTGTGGATGAAGAGGATGGCGGTGCCATCGCCGTCCCTGACGACGAGCTGCCCGCTGGCGCCGATGATCCCGCAGCCGTCGACGCTGAAAACGACCCTCTGCTCCCGGTCGGTGACGACGAAGCCGCCTCCGGTCACCGTGGGTGGACGCCGCCGGACCAGGAGCACGGCGTGCAGGGAGCTGCAGAAGAGCTTGCTGACAACCGGGTTGAGGGGCGTATGCGCACCCATGATCGACAGATATCTGGCTTGCAAGTCGAGGTGCAATGCATCAAGGAATAAATAGAGTGATTTGAGTGCGGATCTGTCCCATGACTCATGCTACGACTACCAACCTGCCTAACCGGAGAAACGCTGGTCGGCGCTGTATGTACGCGTGAGTATCGTGAACTACGCGATTCGAAGAAAGGGTAGCGGTCGAAGCAATGTTTCGAGGCCTAGCTAACTAGCTAGGCAGTGTATATATACGCGGGACCGCATGCAGGAGAACGATGGCCGGAAGAATCTTTGAATGCACTTGCTTCCAGCCACCAAACTGCATATTTATACGACATTTTCAGGAGTTTACGTTCAGCTAATCATAAGGATTATGCCTAATTAATTGCAGGCCTAAACCGTATACGGCAGTGCCACGCTTGATATATGCTTCGTGCATGATTGACATGTCAGGGAGAAAGATAACCGAGCTTATCCTCGTCACGAGATTTTAGTTCGGAGTTTTGATTCCGTCGTCAAGCAAGTGGGTTAATCATGGACACTAGCAAATTCTTCTTCTCCTTTCAGGTTTTTAGCATGGTTTGCTTCATGTCTCTCGCAGAGATTCGCAGACGGCTCGATGTGGGCTGGCGACGGGTCGTGGTGGTTATGGGCTAGGTCGGCGGAGCCATAGAGCGGAACGGGCCACATTAACCTAATCTGGCCAGCAGGAGGAGGCCCGTGGAAAACTAACGGGCAACAGATCCGTAAAATGTAAAAAAAAAACAATTACAGTTCCCTAACAATGAAAACGGGGCAACATGTTAACGATGTACGGGTAATCTAAAAAACGATGTAGTTTTTTTTTTAATTACAAGAGATATTTAAAGGAATTTCATATGGTTTTTGTTCCTGATTTTTTTCTTCTATGAAGTGATTTCGTAGGTTTTTTTAAAAAAAACTTGCAAACTTTCAATCTATTCATCAACCGTCGAGGCAATACAAAGAACATGAGAAGTACTAGAAATTGCGTCAAGATCTATAGACCACCTAGCGACGACTACAAACACTGAAGTGAGTCAAGCCGAAGGCACACCACTATCATTACCCCTCACTGTCTGAAGCCAGTCAAATATCGTTTTAGTAGATACACTACTACGATACCCACAATCTCAGACGGTTCTCGTGCATAGGTCTGAGGCGGTTTCCTGACTGGCTCGCTCGATATGGTGTTAATAGTCGGGCCTATTGCAGGTAGGTACATGGGCTGGCTGGGAATCTCTTCTCCTCGGGTGGTTTTAAAACACGCGTGACTCCGATAGTTCGACAATCCGCGGCGTTCGTTCTAGCGGCCCGACTCCTGCAGGCGGTTTAGTAATCTGGCTGGCTCCCACATGTCCGAATGACTATGAGAATGCGGATGGTCCGAATATTCTGACATGGTCACGGAACTAAACTGCCTCTGGATATGCAGTGGAGGTTCCATTTTAGAACCGGCTCATCGTGTTTGGAGAGTCCAACTATGTCCGGATGGTTCATGTTACCTCCAGAGCCGGTTATTGCGGACCGCCTCCGATATTCGGAAGGGCTGAACTATTTGCAAATTGTACGGATCCAGAGGTATAGTAATATTCTTTGTCTGCACTTTCAGACGCGTCCAAATTTTGTAACTAAACATCATAAAGTACATGTATTGACAATTGTCAGTTTACAACATTACTTAATTGTGGTCAAACCAAAATGTAAATGTTTTAAAAGGCACCACAAACTAAGCGCCTAGTTTACGACATAACTTTATCAGTGCATAAGCACACACGGTTTGGGACGGTCATCCTCCAACCTTTGAGAAAGCACCTCAGTAAGGAAGAACTTAGACATTTTGTGACGGAGTTCTCCTACCTTTGTGTTCGGAACTTCCTTGTCGTCGAGCTGCGGAAGTTGTAGATAATGATTAGGGCTCTGGTTGTGACTATGATGAAGTATGAAAGAACATGAAGATGCCGGATAAGGAAAATATAAGATGTACCTTTGAATCCCTCATCTTTTTACTGCTCAGCAACTCGGATATAAGGATGTTAATATGTTAGGCAACATAGAACACGGAAAAGTCCAGCAGTTCTGATGCCAGCTGTTTCTGGCACTGTAAAACAAAAGGCGTAGATAATTCATTACATATCCGCCAAAAGATGCAGAGCTAATTAACCTACTAGCATGTGCCATATGAACAAAAGTTGAAAACTTACCTGATGATCGTGGATGTGGGTTAGTATTTGATAACCCTTCGTAGATATAGCTAATTTTTCCCCATCGCGAAGATGAATGCTCTAAAATAGTATGTGATGACTTTAACTTACATGTGTGTCATTAGTACACATAAATGTGTTTGTACATGAAAAAAATCAGTCACTTGTCAAGAAGCTTGACTATGTTCTCAACATGCATCTTATCCGGATGGGAATCAAGATAGTACACACAACCACTCTGAATGGAGAAGACGACAAGAATCTAGTGATGGCTGCAAAATATATACTCGTTACATGTGAATCATTGTTGTCTAATTGGAGTCATCTAATAAACAAAATAATTTTAAAACAAAATTATGTATTACTATACCTTAGATTCAAAGGCCACAGGATGAACTCTCTATTTGTATAATACATCATTGTATGGAGGATGCAATCTTCGACAATCCTCTCATTTCCGCCAGAAAGTGCATTTGAACTCGAAACAGGGTCGACGAATATTACTACTTTAGATTCTTCACTCCCTTGGTTCAAATGTTTCCTGCATAATTAAGTAGATGTGTATATATATATGTAGATATTACACTATCATTGACATGGAAGCATATATTGACAATAAATACTTTCAATGCCAAGCATCTCATGATGCTCGGTGACAAGGTGTTCATGTGCATCAGGTCGTACACGGCTTCCCACGTGACCGTGAATTTATGGGCTTTCGGATCCTTTACATGATGTTTGTACCTGACGACAATTCCGTATGAGTGCTCGCTGCCCTTGTTCTTCAGCGACGATGACTTTCACGTCGATGACGGATGTATTTTCCTTCGGGTGTACATCAGCTACTGGTGCAATAGGTGGTTCCAATATCTTGGCCATAGTCATGGTGGTATTTTCTTTGGGTTCTGTGTCATGACATTCGGGTGCCACGGTCCGTGTTTCCAGTTTCTTGGGGGAGGGGGTTGTAATATCGGAGGTTAATGCTTGTGACTGGCGCATCGTATCGGTTGGCATTGGGTTGTCAATAATGATATCTTCCTTAGTCCACTGGATGAAGGTGCCTTTCGCATCTAACAGAGTGTTGACTTCTTCGTTGGGGACAGCAGCAGAGGGAACGACTTGAACTGCTCGTGGACGACATCGACGTTCATATTGGCATGTTTACTAAGCATAGGAGTGTTGTGTATCATCTAACCTTGGCTTCCAGGGTACACTTGGCCCCACGTAGCCTCCACGATTGCTCCCATTGACCCGAACCTCAATCCTAGCCGGCACTTAGTGGGAGCCTGGAAGGAAAGTATTCAAGTAATTAAGCTTGGGTGTCATAATTCCATGGATGCTTCATGATAAATTGTTGGGGTATTACCTGTATGAGATCACACGCGTAGGTCACATCCTTGACAGGAGTACGGGCGACTCCCGGAGAACAGCTACTCTGGAGTCCGTCAGGGCTAGGTACCGATGTTGCTGTGGTGCCCTGGCCACGGCCCTGCTGCATGAATTCTGCTCGTACCAGCTCCAATACTTCAGCTCTTATGTTCTTGCGCAGCTCTTGGTCTTCAAGCTCTTTCTTCAGCTCTGATGTGGAACAAATTGAGGACTTTATTGCTTGGAAGGGTGCATTCCAAATTGGCTATTTGCTTGAAAGTATTGATGATGCACCTTATAAATACGAGATTTACGCTATACTTGAATATTGCTTTGATAATTACAAGGATTGTAATTGCTACATAATTAAATATTTTAATAGATTCTCTCCCCTAAAGGGAGATACTAATGCCTTGCAGGAACCTATGGAAGAAGAAACCGTTGAATCTGGAAGCTCATTGGATGAAAAAGAGGAGAGGAGTGATGATCAAGAGGAGGAAGAATGGGGCTACCCATGTCTACCTCCCAATGAGAGCAACTCTTTAAATTATACCTTATTTGATTTCCCTCCGTGCTTACCAAAGGAGGATGAGTGTTATATTGATAGTTGTGATGATCCTATTGATTCTTTTAAAATATCCCTTTTTGATGAAATTGATACTTGTTATACTTGTGACCTTGATACTAATATGAGTGAAACTTGTGAGAATGATATTGCTACTATTATTTATGATAATCCATGCTACTTTGATAAATCCTATGATAATCATTTATTTATTCTAACTATTGATATGCATGATAATGAGGAAGTTTGTTTAGAAAATTTATATGATAATTCTCTAGATGATGGTCCTATGTACTTGCTGTTATAAATTATAATGCTACTGAAAATAGGATTGCTATAATGCGTCCCATACATTTTAGGAGTGACCAATCATCTTGTTTTGCTATTGCTAAAAGTGAGAAACAAGATGTCTTTATTTTTAATTTTGATCCCACTATTTTTGAGCTTGATATGAATTGTGTGCTTTTAGACCATGATAAACATGATTTATGTGATAATTATGTTGTTGAGTTTGTTCATGATGCTACTGAAAATTATTATGAGAGAGTAAAATATGGTTGTAAGAATTTTCCTGCTACTAAAACACCTCTATTTTTGTTGAAAGTTTTGAAATTGCTCTTGTTCTACCTTCCCATGATTTCTAGTTTGAGCTTCTTTAATTTATTTCTTTACAAGATTCCTATACATAGGAAGTGGGTTAGACTTAAATTTGTTTTATACTTTCTTCTTGATGCTCTCTTTTGATTAATTCATATTTCTTATGTGAGCATCTTCTCAAATTATTGGGCCTATCTTAAAGGCGTTAAAGAAAAGCACTTCTTGGGAGATAACCCATGGTTTTATTTTTGCTTTGGTTTTCTCTGTTTTCTTTGAGTCAAGGTATTGTATACTTCTGTAGAAACTCCTTTGTATCTTTATTTTCTTGCATTTGTTGTGCCAAGTAAAGTCTCTAGTGAAAGTTGAGGTTGGATTTGGATTTCTGGGCAGGAACAGATTTCTGTTGTCCATCGTATAAAATTGCATAAATCACAAAAAGATAAAAATGACTTGCCAATTTTTTTTCTTATTCCTTAGCTGATTTCGAAACTTTTTCTAGTTTTACGTTTTTTGATTTGAGCAACGTAAGAACCACAAAAAAATCGTCTTTTACAGACTGTTATGGTTTTGACGAATTCTACCTTTTTACTTGCATTCTCTCTTTTACTATGTCAAGTGGTTTTCTTTGCTTCACGAAACATCAATGGCTGTAGCTAATTTTTAAAAGTATTACTAACGCTTGTGTCCATACAGAACATGGGAATTTTCGATTATGCACTAACCCTCTAATGCGAATTACTTTGAGTGTGTTGTGAAGGAAGTTTTCAAGGGTCAAGAGAAGAGGGTGATATTATGTGATCAAGAAGAGTGCAGGGTAAAAGCTTGGGGATGCCCACGTGGTACATCCCAGCAAATTCTAGGAAGACTCAAGCGTCTAAGATTGGCATCCCCTTTTTCATCAACAAATTATCAGGTCACTTCTAGTGAAACTATATTTTTATTCGGTCACATCATATGAAGTTTACTTGGAGCGTCTTTTATTTTTCGTTTTCTTTTCTTTTGTTTTCCTTGCTGCAATAATATTTTTGGAACCTAGCATTATTTGTGTGGGAGATAGACACGCTCCACTTTTTCATATGAATACTCGTTATGCTCGTATTCTTAGTTTTTCTTCTAGTTGCTGCAAAATTCTTTTTTAGCTCCTGTTTTTCTTGCATCTCTTATTCAGAGTTGTTAGTTTTAGTAGAGTTATGTTAGTACTCTATTGTTTCATTCCTGTGTCTCTTGGAAAGTTTTTGTTTAGTATAAAATGCTTGGTGTTGGAAACCAGTAGTACAGTTTCCGTGCTTATAACGGTGCGATTACAAGCTTGTATAGACTGTGCCTAGAATTTTTCATATCATGCTAGATGCTATTTTAATTCTTAAGCCTAGTGGTTATTTTTGTAGAATGACTTGTCTCAAATAACTGACAGTGTTTTAATGTGTCATTGAAAGAATCATGAGTTGTTGTTGTCATATTGAAGCATAAATTTGTGGTGTTCTCCTTTGAATGTTTTATTCGGTTGACTTAGCGCATGCTTACACCATGTTTATGACTACAAACCTGTCACTTATAGGCTCTATGATCATTTAGTTTTTGAACTTGTAGTACCACTTATGTTTTGATTAATGATGTTTTTGTCGCTATGCATGATTATGGTCATTATTGCTCTCTTGATTTGTCGCTCCCAGTCTTTTGCTAGCCTCCACCTGTTCTGAGTATGAGCTATAGTCTCGCATACAACTCCTAAAAACCACAGTTTGCCAAATGTGTCCGCCATACCTACCAACATGTGGTATTTAACCGCCACTCCAAAGTAAATTGCTCATGTGTTACCTTTAAAACCTTCAAAATTACTTCTGTTTTGTGCTCCTGTTTTAGCTCATGCGGACGTAAATAAAGAATCGTTATCTCACTTGTTGATTGGACTTTCACACCCTGGACTAGTGGTTTCATCCGCTTATCCAATGACCGAAGAGCTGGCAGCGGGGTGCCCAGCCCCAAACTTAATAAAAAGTTCTCTTCACTATTTTTGCCCTTGATTTATCAGTCAAAGCATAATTGTGTAAACAAAAGAGAAATAGGAATGACCTTCTACCCAGATGCGTCCTTCTATGGGAGCCGCTCTTGTGAAGTCTAGTTGTCTTGTGACGTGCTGTATTTTCTGTTTACCATTCGTTGACATAAGCATACACACCTCTCTAAAAAAATATTTTCAATACCTCTGTTTAACAAAATAAAAATCTCTAGCACATGAGTTAATCCCTGCTTCCCTCTGCGAAGGGCCTTTCTTTTACTTTTATGTTGAGTCTCCATCTTCTAACTTTATGCAAAGTTGAGAGAGATTAGTTGCCATTGTGAGTTTAATGTGCATTTGTCCCAGAAACATTATTAATTAATTCATGATGTGTAAATTATGTGTTCTAGTCTTCCTCTTAAACTTTGAAGGTGTCCTGGCATTTATGTTTTGTCCCACTCTTAAGTACAATCGAAATATCACTTTGCTACGTTTTCTCTATGCTTGAAACAAACGTATAACTTTCAAGTGCATTATTATTCATGATCTTTTATCTATGTTACCTTTCATGATGCAAAGTGATTGCTATGTTTTATTGTTAAAATTATATCTATCATGCTTGTGTTTAAAGTACTATGATCTCAGCTATTATTATGATTTTACAATTTAGATGATCAAGTTTATGTTGGTAGCATGTCACCTCAGAAATTATGTGTTTTTATCGTTTACCTACTCGAGGACGAGTAGGAACTAAGCTTGGGGATGTTGATTCATCATAAACGTATCCTTGATTTCTGATATTCCATGTTGTTTTTATGCCATCTGATACATGTTTTCCTTACATTTTATGTCATTTTTATCGATTTCCGGGGACTAACCTATTGACAAGATGCCACAGAGCCAGTTCCTGTTTTTTGCTGTTTTTACTTTCAAAAAAGTTGTTCTAGAAATATTCTCGGAATTGGAAAAGTCGAAGTCCGGAAGTCTTAGAATTCCCGAAGGTTCCACGGAGTCCAGAAGAAGCCCGGAGGGGGGCCATAGGGGAGCCACACCATAGGGCGACACGCCCCCTGGCCGTGCCATGGGGTGGTGTGGGCCCCTCGGGCGCCCACCGCCATCGCCCTTTCGCCTATTTATCCCCCCCCCCCCCGATCCGTGAACCCTAAAAATATACCACTTTTCCACGAAAAACACCCGAGGCCGCCGTCATCGTAAACCCGAGATCGGGAGGGTTCTGGAGTTCGCCCCGGCACCATGCCGGGAGGGGAAATTACCACCGGAGGGCTCTACACCACCATGCCCGCCTCTAGAGTGATGCGTGAGTAGTTCATCCTTGGACTACTGGTACATAGCAGTAGCTAGATGGTTGTTCTCTCCTCTTGATGCCTCATGTTTAGATCTCGTGAGCTGCCCTACATGATCGAGATCATCTTATTGTAATGATACATGTTGTGTTTGCTGAGATCCGATGATTATTGAATGCTATGTCTCTTGATTATCAATCTATCATATTGTCTTTATGTGTATGTTATTTATGATCTTGCATGATCTCCGTTGTTAGTAGATGCTCTGGCCAAATAGATACTAGTGACTCCAAGAGGGAGTATTTATGCTCGATAGTGGGTTCATGCCTCCTTTGCATTTGTGCTCGAGTGACAGAAACGTGACGGGTGGAGGATGTGTTGTTTCCATTAGGGAGAAAACAAAGATGTTTACATTGTTTACATTACACACTTTTCTTACTGCGATTATCTGTTGCTTGCAACTTAATACCCAAGGTTTGTTTGGATGATATTCGTAGGGTGGATTATTAGTCATAGATGCAGTTGGATGACCGTCTATGAGTCTTGTTGTAATGCCCGCATGAATCTAATAGTAATAAGCATGTCATGCATGTTTCATTATCTATCAATTGCCCAACTGTAATTTGTTCACCACGCAAGTTAGCTATCTTTTATGGAGAGACACCACTAGTGAACTGTGGACCCCGGTCCATTTTCTCATATTGATAATACAACCGCTGTAATTACTGTTTTGATACTGCTTCCACTGTTTTCATACTGCTACTGCTGTTTTCACATTGTTCTCATACTGTTTTCCACACCATACATTTAATCTCTTTGTTATCAGCAAAACCGGTGAGATTGACAACCTCACTACTACGTTGAGGCAAAGTGAATTAATTGTGTTGTGTAGGTTCCACTTTGATGCTGAACCGGTAGTGCGCCCTACCACATCAACTGCATCAACCTTCAGAAGTTGCTTTTCTTCCTACTGGTCGATTCAACCTGTGTTTCTTTTCTGGGCGAAAACTTGCTGCTGCACTCTTCACACCTTGCGCTTGGGGTCTCGCAACGAGCGTGTGTCTACACTCCATCACCCAGCCCCAAAATTAATTATTGCAAATTATCTTCACTATTTTTGCCCCTGGCTTATCAGTCAAAGCATAATTGTGTAACCAAAAGAGAAAGAGGGATGACCTTCTATATCAGTTGCGTCCTACAATGGGAGCCGCTCTTGTGAAGTCTAGTTGTCTTGTGAAGTACTGTATTTTCTGTTTGCCATTCGTTGACATAAACATACACCACTCTCAAAATTGTTTTCAATACCTCTGTTTATCAAATGAAAAGCTCTAGCACATCCCTGCTTCCCTCTGCGAAGGGTCTATCTTTTACTTTTATGTTGAGTCGGTAAACCTACTCCTTTCTGTCTTAAGCAAGCATTTGAATTATTGTGATCCATCCATCTATATGTTAATTTACTCAAGCATGTCCTTTATTCTTCCTCATTAGTACAAATGTTTTTATCTGATTGAATACCACTTTGAAAGTTATCAATGACTACAAATATACTTTTATGATTGAGCATGACAAACTCTGCAATATAAGCTCTAATATAAAGACTCTGATCAAAAGATAAGTACAATCTTTTAACTGAGTCCAGTGATCATGTTTACTAAGTCCAGTTTCGCTTGGGGACAGGCGAGGTCTAAGCTTTGGGGGAGTTGATACGTCCATATCATAATTTTCTGTTATTCATCAATATATTTCATATTATGATGCATTACTTATGTTATTTCATCTTATTTTGCAAGTTTAATAATTATTGGAGAATAAATACCGGGACCAGAAATCTGATGGAAAAAGCACCGTCAAGACACCCTATTTCCGAAGATCAGAAGAAGAAGGGGGGCATCAGGGATGTCTTAGAAGTCCAGAAGAGGGAGCTAGCCACAAGGAGACCTGGAGGGGGCCACCAGGGGCCCACACCATGCCTGGGCGCCCCCTTGGTCGCGCCTGGGGGTGGTGTGGCCACCCTGGCCCACCTATGGCCGCCTCCTTCCGCGTACTTGAACCCTCGGGAACCCTAAGCCATAGAGAACCATCGAGGAAATATTCCGCCGCCTCCTCGGGGCGGTATACAACAAAGATAGAAAAGCTCTCCGACAGGGAGAAATCTCCGGGGAAATTCCTCCCCAGAGAGGGGAAATCATCACCATCGTCACCGTCATCGCTCCAGGCATCATCAAAATCGCCATCGTCATCATCATCATCACCAGCACCATCAACCTCACCATCCATCTCCATCCCATTGTAACAATTAGGGTTTTGTATCGTTGTTCTTCACTAGATCTCTCTCCCGGTGTGGATTACTTGTTAGTAGTTGATGCTTACGAGATTTATCGGTGTTTCCACTTTATGACCAGATTGTTATTAATAATTATATCACCTCTTATCATGATCCATATGGTGTCTTGTGAGTAGTTATTTTAGTTCTTGAGTACATGGGAGAAGTCAAGATGTTAGTAGTGAAATTATGTTGAAGTAATATCTAGTGGTTTGATATTTAAGTTGTGATGTTATTCTTCTAGTGGTGTCATGTGAATGTCAACTACATGATACTTCACCTTTATGGGCCTAGGAGGATGCATTGTGTATTTGGCTACTAATTTTGGGGTTTCCGGAGTGAAAGAAACCTAAACCCCCGTTGAAAGTACAAGGATGCCTCCTAGAGGGGGGGTGAATAGGCGCTTTAAAATAATTACGGTTTAGGCTTGAGTAAATGCGGAATAAAACTAGCGTTTAATTTATCAAGCACAAAACCTACACAAGCTAGGTTTACCTATGTGCACCAACAATATATGCTAGGCAAGATATACAACTATGTGATAGCAAGATAGATGACTTCAAGCACGATGGCTATCACAAAGTTAAATGCATAAGTAACGAGCTAGAGTATAGAAATAACCGAAGCACAAGGAGACACCGATGTGATTACCGAAGTTCCTTCCCAAGGGAAGTACGTATTCATTGGAGAGGTGGGGATCCACCTAGGCTCTCCTCAATAGCACGGATGTGCACACCTTATTCTCCTTGAGCTTCTCCGGTGAGGGAGATGCTCGTTTCCACTATGAGGTCGACTTGAAGGCGTTGACCAAACCTTACACGGGGTTGAGGCTATCTCCACAACTCAATTGGAAGCTCTCAACGAAGCTTCTTGCAACAAGGTGGAAGACCCAAGCACTAACCGTCTAGGGTGCTCAATACACCCAAGAGGAACAATCTCTGCGGTGACCAAGCACCCAAGAGTAACAGGCTCACGAACTTCTCTTTCACGAATCTCGTGGGGAACTCAAACCGATGCACCTAATGCAATGGCAAGAACACACAAAGTGGTCAAGAACTTACCTCCCAAATCCCACCAAAACAACTAATGATATGGAGGAAGGAAGGAGGAAGAACAAGGAAAACAAAAAATGAATCCCTAGATCTAGATCCAATAGGTTCCCCTCACAAAGAGGAGGAATTGATTGGTGAAGTGGTAGATCTAGATCTCCTCTCTCTTTTCCCTCAAGTGGAAGCAAGAATAATTGGAGGGATTGAGAGATAGAAAGCTTTTGGAGGTCAAAAATGGAGGTCAAACTTGCCCAAAAGGTTAGGGAACCATTGGGGAAGAAGGCCCCTTAAATAGGTCACCCAAATATCCAACCGTTGGGGGCAAAATCACGCAGGGGCGGAACCTCCAGTGAAACCACCGGAACCTCCGCCCCCCGGATGAGTTAGAACACCAAAAGGGCTCGAAAACTTCCCCAGGCACCGTAACCTCCATGGTTTCACCGGAGGTTCCGCCAACATCATCCCAAAAGGGTTTTCGGCGAAGCCAGCACTGGAACCTCCGGTGCTGGAAAAAACTGCAGAACACCCGATATGAAAACGGTTGTAACTTTTGCATCCGGACTCCGTTTTTGATGTTCTTGGGCTCGTTGAAATCTCAACGACGAGCACTAAAAGAATATGCAGAGAAACATCATAGTACAAAATTGTAATATAAAAATAAATGATGAAAGGTTTGGCCTATCAATAAAGGACAACCGGTAGAAACCTCCAACAACAAAAATGCGATAAGTTTTTCATACGAAATCCATTTTTGGTGAACTTGAGCTTGACATGAAGAACATGAAAAACTCTAAAACCTTACATGGAGAAAAACCAAATAAGAACCAAGAAGGATGATGCCAAGTATGCAAAGGTTTGAGCTCTCTACGATAGATACGATCAACATATGCATTCAAGAGCCCCTCTTGATAGTACGGTTATCTATCCTATAATCCGGTCTCCCAACTAGCATAATGAGACCGGTAAAATAGAAACCCTATCTAAGTCATACCTTTGCCTTGCGCAATCCAATTGATCTAGATGATGACGATCTTAATCACCTCAAGTTGGACCACCTTTCTTCATTGCGCTTCGCTTCGTGAAGACTTGTAAATTGCTCCCCCATAAGCTAATATTAGAGAGATTCTCACATGACCATAATCTCCATATGGGTGGAAAGCTTTACACACCTACTTGATCAACCAAGTATCTTCTCTTTATTCATGATGATGATGACTCGAAGGTAAACATGAATGTTCACACAATCTCCTTCTTCAAGACATGATGACCATAATATCCATATGGGTGGCAAGCTTTGCACACCTACCTGATCAACCAAGTATCTTCTCTTTATTCATGATGATGATGACTCGAAGGTAAACATGAGTGTTCACACAATATCCTTCTTCAATACATGCTTGTAATATGGTCAATAGTAGCATGACAAATCTTATATTGATCATATAGATATATTCATTAAGTGATGATCTTGATAGCATCCAACCTTGAATCCAACACATGGAGTTCAAGTGGTGACAATGGACAAACCTGTTAATAATGTCTCAATGCAAACATTAGTCCATAAGGATTGTCATTAATTACCAAAACCATACATGGGGGAACCATACACTTTCACCCGTTAGGAAACCGATGCATGAGGGAGTGTAGGATCCCAGAGTTTAAGGCTGTGGTTAGATTTATCTTATATACATTCTTGTATTTGCGGATGCTTGCAAGGGGTTTAATCACAAGCATGTATTAGTCCTAGTTGGGCGGTGCATTAGCATAGATTCACCCACACAACACCTATCAAAACAATAAATATAAATCAACTAATCAACTGTATGAAACGAAAGCGCTTGACGAAATTATCATGTGTCCTCGAGAACGTTTGGTAATCATAGGTAGAACAACCGGTTTGTCCTTTGCTCTGAAAAGGATTGGGCCACTCACTGCAATTATATTTACTGTCTTTTATTTAATCGCACTTTATTTATCTGCTATATCAAAAACCACCAAAAACCTGTTTGCTAGTGTTTACAGTGAATCCTCTGTCCAACCTGCTTGTCAACACCTTTTGCTCCTCATTGGGTTCGACACTCTTATTTATCGAAAGTACTACGATACACCCCCTATACTTGTGGATCATCAGTGCCCAGCCCCAAAATTGGTTACTATAAAATTCTCTTCACTATTTTTGCTCCTGATTTATTAGTCAAAGCATAATTGTGTAAACAAAAGAGAAGAGGGATGACCTTCTGAACCGAGTTGCGTCCTTCAATGGGAGCCTTTCTTGTGAAGTCTATTTGGGTTGTGACGTACTGTATTGTCTGTTTACCATTCGTTGACATAAGCATACACATCTCTAAAATGTTTTTAATACCTCTATTTAATAAAATAAAAAGCTCTGCATATGAGTTAATCTCTGCTTCCCTCTGCAAAGGGCCTTTCTTTTACTTTTATGTTGAGTCTCCATCTTCTAACTTTATGCACAGTTGAGAGAGCATAGGTGCCTTTCTGAGTTTAATGTGCATCGGTCCCAAATATTATTATTGATTGATTCATGATGTGTTATTACTTGTTCTAAAATTATTTGGTCTAGTCATCCACTTGAACTTTGAAGGTGTCCTGGCATTTATTTTTTGCCCACTCTTAAGGACAAGTGAAATATCACTTTGATATGTTTTCTTTATACTCAAAGCAAAAGTATAACTTTCAAGTGCATTATTATTCATGATCTTTTATTTGTGTTAATTTTCATGATGCAAAGTGATTGCTAAGTTTCATTGTTAAAATTATATCTATCATGCATGTGTTTAAAGTACTATGATCTCAGTTTTACATATGCTTTTACATTATGATGATCAAGTTTATGTTTGTAGCATGTCACCACAGAAATTATTTGTTTTTATCATTTACCAACTCGAGGACGAGTAGGAACTAAGCTTGGGGATGTTGATACGTCATAAATGTATGCATAATTTCTGATGTTCCATGTTGTTTTCATACTATATGATACATGTTTCCTTTACACTTTATGTCATTTTATCGATTTTCTGGGACTAACCTATTAACAAGATGCCACAGAGCCAGTTCCTGTTTTGTGTTGTTTTTTATTTCAGAAAAGTTGTTCTAGAAATATTCTCGGAATTGGACGATTCAAAAACCAAAAGACTTAGAAATCTGTCGCGCACACCGAGTCTGGAGGTGACCCGGAGGGGGGCCACAGGGGCCCCACACCATAGGGCGGTGCGCCCCCCTCTGGCCGCTCCCAGGGGTGGTGTGGGGCCCCAGGCCACCCACCAACGTTGCCCTCTCGCCTATTTATACATCAAGGGAGGTTAACCCTAAATACCCGAGTCTTTTCAAGCAAAAACATACGCAACCGCTGTCACCGTCAACCCTAGTTCGGGAGGGTTCTGGAGCTCTCCCCGGCACCCTGTGGGGAGGGAGAATCATCAATGGAGGGTTGTTCATCACCAGGCCTGCCACTGGAGTGATGCGTGAGTAGTTTATCCTTAAACTACGGGTCCATAGCAGTAGCTAGATGGTTGTTCTCTCCTCTTTATGCCTCATGTTTAGATCTTGTGAGCTACCTGACATGATCAAGATCATCTTATTGTAATGCTACATGTTGTGTTTGCTGGGATCCGATGAATATTGAATGTTATGTCCAATGATTAGCAAGCTATCATTTTCTTTTAATGTGTATGTTATTTATGATCTTGCATGCTCTCTGTTGCTATTAGATGCTCTGGCCAAGTAGATGCTTGTAACTCCAAGAGGGAGTATTTATGCTTGATAGTGGGTTCATTCCTCCCTTTTACTCACGCTCGAGTGACAGAAACGTAACGGATGGGGATGTGTTGTTACCATTAGGGAGAAAACAACAATGTTTACATTGTTTACATTACACACTTTGCTTCATGCGATTATCTGTTGCTTGCAACTTAATACCCAAGGTTTGCTCGAATGACATTCTGAGGGTGGATTATTAGTCATAGATGCAGTTGGATAACGGTCTATGAATCTTGTTGTAATGCCCGCATGAATAACACAGTAATCATCATGTCATGCATATGCACTATGTTGCAGCCTTTATATCTGTCAATTGTCCAGCTGTAATTTGTTTACCCAGCATGTTATCTACCTGTTTTGGAGAGACACCTCTAGTGAACTGTGGACCCCGGTCCATTTCCTTTATACTGATAATATAACCACTGCAATCACTGTTTTCATATTGTTACTATTGTTTTCCTACTGCCATCGCTGCTCTCTTTTCATCTACTGCAAACAAGTACTATTTTCCACACCATACATTTAACCTTTTTGTTTTCAGCAAAACCGGTGAGATTGACAATCTCACTGCTTCGTTGGGACAAAGTGATTTGATTGTCTTGTGTAGGTTCCACGTTGCTTCTGAACCGGTAGTGCTCCCTGCCAACATCAGCTGCACCAACCTTCGAAAGTGATTTCTTTCTCTTACTAGTCGATTCAACCTTGGTTGCTTTCTGAGGAAACTTGCTACTATGCTCTTCATACCTTCCTCTTGGGGTCTCCTAACGAGTGCAAGCCCTGCACCATCAGCGACTCTGGCGACGATGACTCTGGTGACGACCCGTCCATCTAGATGATCGATCACTTTCGTCATGTAAAATGGCATGGATTGGATATCATATTCATGTACTGTTTGCTTTCGTATGCTTTGTCGGAGACTCTTATATGTATCTGTGACTAGATGTGTTGGCGTGCTAACCTGCTCTAAACTAAACTCTTACAAGTATGATGATACGTCCAAAACGTATCTCCTTTCCCGAACACTTTTCTTAGGCTTTGTTCGGTTCTTAGGGAACTAACCCCCACGTGGAACTAACCCCCACGGGGTTTGGGTGATCCACGACCCTGCACCCAAATCCCTTCGCGCATTAATTCCCTCTAACCTCTCAATCCCCTACACTTTTGCCTTGTTCGGTTATTCCACCTTGCAGCGGTTAGTTCAACACAGAGGTTTTTTTACGTGAGCAACACCAGTAGCACACCAGTAGCAATAGATCAAAATACATCTAGCTATCCATTATACTTGCAGAGACAAGATCCATCATGCCTACACGCACAAGCTACTGTACACTCTCAGTACACAAAACCTAAATACTGTGTGCAGTACGGTGTGTATAATTCAGGTTCATCATAATAAAATTCAACAAAATATCTGAAACAACTTAATCTTTCTTTACTGGGAACATTTTTTTTTAATTCGTCGATCGTTTGCCAAAGACAGTTAAATAGAAAGAGGATTACGTACAAGCTTTACTTTCCAATATTCCAGTTCCTAAACATAAATGAACTGCGTCAATTGCGGTGTCGTAGAGATATTTGATAGCACTTTGACCCAGCTGCTATTTGTTACCTCTTTCTACACAGTTATCTTCTCCCTCGTGGCAATGGCGAAAAGCTCGGGGCACTGAAGTCTGAACGGCCCACCCGGAAGCCAGCGGTTATGCCAGAGGATGCATTTGGGCCCATCTCTGAGAGTCATATCCTTGAGGCACGGAAGAGTTCCACGTCTGTAGCGTAACACGGCAAGGCCGTGCCACTCCATGGTCTTGAGGAATCTGTCCATGCATACGAGAGCCATCTAAGCCCCATTGCCCTTCCGAACTCCTGGGTGTCGAAAATTCCCAGACCCCTTTTAACTCCTTCGGCCTGCATAGGGTGCGATCAAGATCCTGGCTTAGGATCAATACCACATCTGAAAATGGTAAGGAGTAACTCATGCAAATAAAGTAGAAGTGGAATTGGTTTTGTGGTGCATCACTGACCACTTAACTAGTAGTACTAGCGGTCCAAAGTTCCAAAAGAAAAAAAAATGCTCTACTAGGAGTGCATGGTGCCGAACTGAAGTTTTTTCCCCATGATTTGGCCAAGTTTGAAATTTGATCAAATTAGCACATATAAATTATCAGCACTGCGATTAAAACTATGTTGAAAATATACATGGTGCCTCCCATATGTCTACCTGCTAGCAACTACTGAAAATGATTATCGGAAAGCTACCCAAGTGAATATTGCGGGCTGCATATACTGAGAAACTAAGATAAGTTCTTATAACCAATGGTCTGTTCTCACTTCTCACAGGACAAAAAGGAAACATGTTTTAGGCTACTTTTACATTCCAGGACATCAAGTTCAGTAAATGTTTCTACTGCAAGAATCGTAACAGGCACCTGTTGGCAAGATACTAGCAACTACCGCACTCTCCTTGTTGTGTTGGTGAAGAACTGAATACACAAAATCGATGACCAAACATATTAGAGAACTGGAAACACTACGTGTTTCTTAAAATCAACTTAAGGGCACCTGGTCTCAACAGGCTTGAACATTGGATATGTGAGCCCTACCACCGTCCCCAGCAGTTAGGCATGTTTAGGCGGCAGGTATGACACTGTGACTCAACATAAGAATAGCAGGAATTTTATTAGACAAAGGCCTTTGGCACAACATCATCTTGAAGAAATCGAAAACAGATCCATGTCCCGGAGAGTATTTAGCCAGGGTCTCCTCAGTCGAACACGCACTTATGAATTTATCATAACAGGATATATGGCACGGAGTAGCGCCGGGCGGGGATTGATCTGAAGTTTGGAACCTAACCTCAGAGAGTGCGAAGAGGTAGCCCTCGAATGCCGAGGTGGAGGACCACAGGGTCTTCATGGGCGGGGAGCAATGTGGCGAGTGTCTCGAGCACAAGTGTGGCCTGATCAGAAAGGGATCTACAGCGCCTCCACAAGCGCCGAGGCGCCCCGCCCCGCGAAGATAATGGCGCAATCTAGCGCAAGATTTAAGCTAGCTTGGCGTGTGACCATAATCTAGTGCAAGCTCAAGTATCCCTCTGGTTTAAGCTATCTTAGCATGTGACTGCACCCGGCAGCCTCTCTGAACAAATATTTGGACTTAAATCAACAGAAACTAATTTTTCCTGTGTCGTTTCCTAAAATAAACAGAGTGACAACAATTGATGAATTAACCTGCACAATCGTTTACCACTAGCAAGACATCGATCTGACAACTCTTTCCCCCCTGTTTGTCATGACTTAGTTTAATTCAGAGAGAAGAAATAGCTACACAAACATAAATGATTATCTACCTTAATTTATCCTACAGAAACAACACACACACACAACTTATCTTCTAACTTAAAAAAAACCATCTGCTCTGTTCATTAACTCTTATAGAAACCAAATACCAAAGTATCTACTTAGATCGAATTTGGCTGCCATTTGTACTGTTAATCCTGGAACAGGGATCTAACAGCCATGTGAGTTGTGCTAACAAATAAGACCAATAATTCAATCTTTGGACCAGACAAAGAACCCTAGAAATTATCAAAGAACTAGACCAGCAACCATAGAAATTAATGAAGCAATAGAATAGAAATTAAGAGGATGTGTGGGAGAATTAAGAAGAGGATGAGGAGCGAGGCCTTACAGTCCAACATCGGAAGAGAACCACACCGGCGATATGGTCGTTGCGGTCGCCGCTTTTGGTCACCGCCGAACTCACGCCTCTGTGGTTGGATGAGTGCCTTCGGTTGAACAGGGGGACGGGGTATGCAGGAGGAAGCCCGCCGTTGCCGTGTCCTCCTGTTTCCCTGTGCGTCCATCCCCGTCAACGCCGATCTAGTCGCCGCCGCGTCCACCTTTTTCGCGAGAGGAAGAGGGTCGGGGCGCGATGGAGGGTACCGCTTTGCTGCGCTCGGGAAAGAATCCACGAGGTGGAAGACGTGGATCGAATCCCTGTTGATTTCACAGGGTTTGGGGTGGATTTGGATGGGGTATGACCCTGGCCGGGCTTAACCAAATAGTTTATAGAACATGTCGGGATCTAAACCCGGTCGGTGCAAAACCACGGGGTTCGGAGGGGATTGGACGCCAAACCCGGCGGGGGAGGGGCTAACCGAACAAGCCCTTATTGTTTTCCTCTAAACTTGTGAGTTTTGGATACCACTAACACAAACTAACGTTGTTTTCAGCAGAATTACCTTGGTGTCTCGTTTTTTTGTGTGCAGAAAATCAACTTTCGGGAAAATGCCCAGAAAAGATCCGATTGGTCCTAAAACACCAGAAGACCCCACGAGCCAGAAGGGGGCCAGGAGAGAGGCCAAGAGGGGGCCACACCACCCCCTAGCGCCCCTCCCCCCGCTGGTCGCGCCGCCAGGTGGTGTGGGCCACTCCCTCACCTCCTCGGACTCCCCTTTCGACTACATATGCCTCGTAAACTAAAAACCGAGGGGGGTTCATCATATTCCACAGAAACACAACAGAGCACCGCCGCCACCTCGAAACTCAATTTGGGGATCAGAAGTTCCTGTTCTGGCGCCCTGTCGGGACGGGGATTCGAAGGAGATCATCGCCATCGACACCGCCACCTCTTCTCCATCAACCATCCATGATTCCCCTGTCCATGTGTGAGTAAACACTACTGTAGGCTGAGAGGGATGGAAGGGATTGGATGAAATTGATCATGTAATAATGCCAGATTGTTAGGGCATAGTGCTTAGTATCCATTGCTAGTGTTTTCTACCGTTGCTGCAACTTGTTATGCTTAATGCTTGTCACTAGGGCCCGAGTGCCATGACCTCAGATCTAAACATGTTATTGTTTCATGAGTATAATTATGTTTCTTGATCATATCTGCAAGTTTTTTACACATGTCATTGTCCGGAACCCGAGGCCCCAAAGTGACAGAAATTGGGACAACAGGAGGGGATGGTTGTGATGTGAGGATCACGTGTGATCACGGAGTGTTAATGCTTTGCTCCGGTGCTTTATTAAAAGGAGCACCTTAATTACTAGTAGTTTCCCTAGCGGCCCCGCTGCCACGGGCTGGTAGGACAAAAGATGTTGTGTAAGTTTCTCATTGCGAGCACGTATGACTATATTGGAACACATGCCTATGGTTTGCCTAAATGTTTGATACTTTATATTATTATCTGCAATGCCCAGTGTTAGATTATTACATGACCTATGTTATCCATGCAACACCCGTCCATCCATTCCCTCTATGCCTATGGTACTTCCCTTACTGCTGTTTTCCGTAATTGCTACTGATTTTACTATTTTACTACTGCTGTTATTTTATTTCTACTGTTGCTATAAAACTGTTACCACTGATAAATTGTTGCGGGCAAGTCTACTTTCAGGTTCAGCTGAATTGACAACTCAGTTATTAAGGTTAATAAATATTCTTTGGCTCCCCTTGTGTCGAATCAATAAATTTGGGTTTTACTTCCCTTGAAAACTGTTGCGATCCCCTATACTTGTGGGTCATCAAGACTATTTTCTGGCGCCGTTGTCAGGGATCATAGCTTTGTTTATTTGCTCACTTGATCGTGATATTGTTTGCTGCAAGCCATTCATCATTGGCAAGACTCGTGATGGAAAAGTTCCTATATTACCATCCACTACAAGAAAAGGTACAACTCTGAACACCTCCGTTGCTCTTGATTCACCGTCCGTTATGAGTAAGCTTCTTACTCCACCACATGCTACTGTTACTTCTGCTGAGTGTGAGAATGTTTCTGATACTTTTGATGATTCTTCTACTGTGCTTGATGATACTAGTTCTCTAGGTCCTTTCCTAGATGCTACTATTGCTAAATCCAAACAAATTAAAAATGCTGAAATTTCTGTTGAAAATATTGGTACATCTGTTAATTCACCTGAGTTTATTGATGATCTTGCTGAAATCTATATTTAAATTAATGATGATTTTATTGAATAAGCTCGTGCTACTATTGGTGCAAGTGCTCTTAAGAGTCTTTTTGCAAGACATGCTGTGAAATATAAATCTTCTCTTGATGCTAAGTTTGCCACATCTCCCATACACATTATAGACAAGGATTATGATTTCTCTTTAGATTTATCTTATATATCTATTGTTGAGAAGGAACCTTTTTGTGAAACTGAAAGTAAAGGTGCTATGGAACACATGAATGAGCTTTCATCCTTGAGTAGTTTATTTTTCGATGATAGTAAACTACGTACTTATTTTGTTACCAAGATCTTTCCTTTCTCATTGAAAGATGAAGCTAAAATTTGGTTTAACAATCTGTCACCTAGTTCTATTACTAATCCTATGGATTTGATTAATGCTTTCTTTCAAAAATATTTTCCTGCTATTGCCCAACATGCTGGTGTGCAGGACATCTTTAACTTTGAGCAAATTGAAGGAGAAAAATTGCCTAAATCTTGGACAAGGTTTTGTTCTTTGATAAGAGCTAGCCCTAGATAGTTGTGTTGGTTGTGTTTTCAGGAAAAGAACTCCAAAAGAAGCTCATGAATTAATGGCTAAAATAGCCAAAAATAATGATGATTGGAATATACCCGAGCCTACACCTACACCAGAGCCAACACCAATACCAACACGTAAGAAGAGAGGATGATTGAATTAAATGATGAAGTGATGAAGGAAGCAAAGAAATCTCTTAAAGAGAGGGGTATTAAATCTGAAGATGTGAAGAATTTACCTCCTATAGAAGAATTATGTAAGCCTATTCCTCATCCATCAACTGTTGAGGTACACTCCCTCCAATACTTTGATAATAGAGATATTACCTATTCGAAACCACCTGATCAATGCTTAGAAGAATTTGATAATTATGTTGTTAAGCAAGACAACTTTAATGTGAGAGTGAAAAACCACCTTATGGAAAACTCTAGAGCTATTGATAATTTGCATGGTATTATTGAGAGAACCTCTAATGATGTTAAAATGCTTGTTAAACATTTTCAAATGGTTCAAACTCAAATTGATCAACTTACTAAAGGGCAAAAAGACATTCTAGCTAATGCTTCTAGAGATAAACATGTTTGTGAAATAATTACTAGATGTGGTGTTTCTACTCAGGACCCCTTGTATCCTGAAGGACATCCTAAAAGAATTGAACAAGATTCTCAGCAACCTAAAAACAATAGTTCTCCTTCTAAGAAAAAGAAGAAGAGACATAAAAATGTTGTAGAATATCCCGAACCTGCTAAAGATCCTAATAGTATATCAATTTCTGATGCTGAAACTGAAAGTGGTAATGATAAAAGTGATGGTTCTGATAAAGAAGAAACTGTAGCTGAACCTGAAAAGCAAACTAAAACTGTGAAGTATAAAAAGGAGGATTTCATTGCTAATAAACATGGTAATGAAAGAGATCCCTGGGTACAAAAAGAAATGCCTTTTCCTACTAATAAACACAAATCAAAGGAAGAAGAACATTATAACAAGTTTTGTGAGTGGATGAAACCTCTGTTTTTGCAAATCCCTTTGACTGATGTTATTAAATTGCCTCTTATAATAAATATATGAAAGATATTGTCTCTAACAAAAGGAAGATCCTAATGAGGAAATTTCCACTATGCTTGCTAATTATTCTTTCAATGTCAAGGTTCCAAAGAAGCTTGGAGATACTGGTATTCCTACTATCCCTTGTTCTATTAAAAATAATTATGTTAGAACTTCATTATGTTATTTGGGAGCTGGAGTTAGTGTTATGCCTTTCTCTCTTTGTAAGAGACTCTCTCTAGAAAAGTTGATACACACTGATATATCTTTGCAAATAGCTGATAAATCTACTGCTATTCCTGTTGGTATATGTGAGAATGTTCCTGTTCAAGTTGCTGCTAATTGTTTGATATTAACTGACTTTGTTGTGTTGGAAATGCCCGAAGATGATAATATGTCTATTATTCTTGGGAGACCTTTTCTTAACACTGCTGGGGCTGTTATTGAGTGCAATCAAGGAAAAGTAACTTTTAATGTTATTGATAAAGAACATACTGTTTATTTTCCCAAGAAGATTGATAGAAGATATGGTTTAAATTTAATTGAAAATATTGAGACCATCAAGATTGGAGAATTTTATTGTCCCATTCCAGTACCACCAAAAGAATATGAAATTATTATGATTGGGACCATGTCTATCAAGGTTGAGGTAACATAATTATTTAGTGATTAGCAAAGTTTTGCTTCGTATGAAAATTGTTCTGGTAACAAGCCTTGATCACCCTTGTTAACAAAATGATTTTTAATGAAGAGGACAATGTTTTCACCTTCCCCATTATGTTTTCACCATGTTTACTTCTGTTATCACCTCATTACTTTAGTACAATCATGTTTTCCATCATCCATATTCATGTTTTCACCCTGATTACTGTGGTTATGCATGTTTTCACCACCCATAATTTTGTTTTCACCATTTCCACCTTTGTTTTCCTTGGTTATTTTTCCATTGGAGTGTCATAGAACCTTTGTAGTTCTGGTTTTGGTTTTTTTCCACCTTTTCACTTTCGTTTTTCTGGTTTTTATTAATTATTAAAATTCTAGAAATACCTAAAAAATAAAGTTTCTCGAAAAATTCCAGAAAAATTATAATAATTTTTTACGTCAAAAATGAGGCAGAGAGCCACCTGGGAGGCCCCAGGGGGACCCACCAGTCAGGAACGACATGGGGTGGCGCGACCTACCCCCTGTTGGCGCCAGCACATCGTGTGGGCCCCATGGCCCCCCACTAACTCTCTCCCCTGCCAAAGTTCCTTCTCCCACCTTCCAAACTCAACACATTTCCTGAAACCCGAGTTCTTGTTGTTCTTCCTCGAGATTTTTCGATCTCTTTGCTTAGCCCATCATTTGTGCTGAAATTTGGTGCATTTGCTCTCCGGTATGTGACTCCTCTGATTATCCAAGTAGAATTTTGTTTGGTAAAGTATTTCTTGAGTATTTTGGTACTGTAGGTGATAGCTTATGTGAGTCTGCATGCTTGATTTGAGTAGAAATAATATAGTTTTGATGCATGTTTAGCTCTCTTATAAGGCTCTATGGTAGTTTCCCCCTTATAGTTGCTTGAAATTAATTTTTGTGATGATTGTTGAAAAATTTCAGAGATGGATAGCCATAATCTTGAAGAGATATTTAGGAGTGATGCTCCTAGGAGAACAAGGACCTCATGCTCATCCACTTTAGTGAGGCCATCATATAATGAAGACCTAATTGCACCTAATATCGACGATGCGGGAGGTGATGGTATCGCTAATCCCTCTAGCTTTCCTTGTGTTACATTTTTAAGAAGTGAGGGTCTGTTAGATGAATTTTTTATCCTTATTGAAAGAGTTGGTGTAACCAGCTACATGGAGGATGAAAGCCTTCAGTATGCCGCTCTCACAAAAACTTTTGTTGAGAGTTTTAAATTTAAGAACACACAATTTGGTCCCTCTGTTGCCTTCAAATTATATAGTAGTTATTTTTATTTGCCCTTGGATACTTTTTGTACCATTGTAGGTATCAACGCTTCCGGGACAGCGTGCAGGATTCTGGATAAACCCGCAGATCTCGTGGCGCTCTACCGAGAAATCACCAATGATGATGGTCGCTCACCCCAGCGTGGGAAGATAAGGAACATCCAACTTCCCGCCCTTAGATATTTTACTCACTATCTTGCTACTAGTATCCTTGGTAGGGAGAACACTAGCAACATTTCTAGTTACCACCTTGCTTTCATTGATGCTTCTCTTAACCGTAGCAAGTAGTATAACCATGGTGCACTTGTTGCACGCCACCTTGCTGCTAAGGGGCCCATTTTTGGGGGGAATTATTGCTATACGTATAGCAACTGCTCTAGATTTTTCTATTGCTCCTGATGATGAATTTATTGCTCCCTATAGACTCAACCTTGTTGCCATGAAGGCTCATCATTTTGTCACTGCTAACTCTACTGCTGATCGCTTAGTATATAGAGTTTTATTTATGGATGGAGATGAGCGGAAAGTTATTTTGCCGCAGCCTATTTTGTTGAAAGTTGACAGGTCACCATGGTCACGCTCGAAGGAGGAGATAGATAAGCATCTGAGCATGATGGAGTTTTACAGGCAGCAGGAGAGGCGAGACGCGCCTCCTGAGGACCACAACACATAGTACACCGACGCGTCCTTGAGAACATATCAGGAGGAGGGTTCCTCCTCAGCATACTACGAGGGAGCCACCTCATGGTCCCCTTGGGGATGATCTCCACTTAGGCGAAAAGCCTAAGATTGGGGGGGGGGAGGTATACCAACATCACACTCGTCTATATATCATGTTCAGTCGGTTCTTTGTATATCCATATTTTCGTTTCTTTTCGTTTATTTTTGTTTTCTTTCGTTTCTTTTGTTTCTCTTTGTTTTATCGATTTGTTCTTGTTTTCCAAAACACAGAAAGATCAAAAATATTTCTGTTGTTTCTCTTTGTTTGTTTCTTTAGTTTCTTTTGTTGGTTTGCTTACTTTTCTCGTTTCGGTTAGTATTCAAAAATCCAACAATATTTTGCTTTGTCTGCTTGTTCTTTCTGTTCTTGTTTTAATTCGGAAACCCAAAAATATTTGTTGTTCTTCTTTGGTTTTGTAAAGTTTGTTGCAGAGTTCACCGGACTTCCGTGTCTCTATTGGAGCTTGATTATCATTCTATATTATTCAATCCACAAGTGAAGATCAATAATGACGATTTACGACATTCCGAGTTGTGGTGAGAGGCTGGTATGAACTCTATTTGTTTTATTTTTGTACATATACTCATTATGTGAACATGCTTAGTCCGTTCATGTAAGGTGTATGTTATTTAATTGATTCTTAGTAGTTTGTGCTCTCACGTGTTAGTTCCAACTTATTAATATAAGATATCATGTCGTATGAATGTTTGCTTGATTTGTTTTATTCATAGAAGAGTGTGACATTGTGGTATGTCCCTCTGATTGTTTCGCTTGAATTGATTTGTCACATGCTCACGCATACTATGACTGAAAACAAAAATTCAATTAAGCCTCGATGATTTATTTTGCCTCAGAGTATTTGTATCATTTTTATGCCCCTGCTAATTTTGTTTTGTCGCAAGCATGATTATGACAGTTGTTGCTCTCTTGATTGTCGCTCCCCGTCTACTGCTAGCCTTCACCTGTACTGAGTATGAGCTCTACTCGTGCATCCAACTCCCAAAAACCAAAGTTTTCCAAGTGTTTCCACCATACCTACCTATATATGTGGTATTTAACCGCCACTCCAAGTAAATTTCTCGTGTGCTACCTTTAAAACCTTCAAAAAATTATTCCTGTTTTGTGCCCCTGTTTTAGCTCATGAGGACGTAAATAGAGAATCTTTATCTCACTTGTTTATTGGATTTCACACCCTGGACTAGTGGCTTCATCCGCTTATCCAATGATAGAAGAGCCGGCAGCGGGGTGCCCAACCCCAAATTAATACAACAAATTATCTTCACTCTTTTTGCCCCTGATTTATCAGTCAAAACATAATTGTGTAAATAAAAGAGAAAGAGGGATGACCTTCTACCCAGATGCGTCCTTCTATGGGAGCCGCTCTTGTGAAGTCTAGCCGGCTTGTGACGTACTGTATTGTCTATTTACCATTTGTTGACATAAGCATACACCTCTCTTAAAAACATTTTCAATACCTCTGTTTAATAAAATAAAAAGCTCTAGCACATGAGTTAATCCCTGCTTCCCTCTTCGAAGGGGCTTTCTTTTATTTTTATGTTGATTCTTCACCTTCTCGCTTTATGCACTTACTTGAGAGCATGGTTGTTATTCTTAGTGTAATGTGCTTGTCCCAAAACACGGTTGATAGTGGTATAACTTTGATGCTTGTATCTTTGATATCTTTATTTATAGTCTTCATTTGAACTTCATAGGTGCCCTCGCATTTATGTTTTGCTCCACTATTAAGGGAAAGCGACTACACTTTATCATACCCTATTATGAGCATTGCAATCTTGTAGATTGATATACTTCATGTTGTCTATTATTAGTTTGTTGGCATCTCTTCATGGTTTGCGTAACTGCTGGGTGACTTTTATTTTCCATACATCTTATTATGAATTGCCTCAGCACTTGAACATGTAGAGAGTATATTTACATCATATGAAATAAATATGTTCGTAAAAGTGTTTTATCGCACTCGGTTGTCATTGAATTTCTTGAGGGACAAGCAATAAGCTAAGCTTGGGGGGACTTGATATGTCCAAAACGTATCTCCTTTTCCGAACACTTTTCTTATTATTTTCCTCTAAACTTATGAGTTTTGGATACCACTAACACGGACTAACGCTGTTTTCAGCAGAATTACCTTGGTGTCTCTTTTTTGTGCAAAAAAATCAACTTTCGGGAAAATGCCCAGAAAAGATCCCATTGGTCCTAAAACAACAGAAGACCCCGGGAGACAGAAGGGGGCCAGAAGAGGGGCCAGGAGGGGGCCACACCACCCCCTGTCTCCCCCCTTGGCCGCGGAGCCAGGTGGTATGGGCCACTCCCTCACCCCCTCGGACTCCCCTTTCGACTACATATGCCCCGTAAACTAAAAATCGAGGGGGGTTCATCATATTCCACATAAACACAACAGAGCGCCGCCGCCACCTCGAAACTCAATTCGGGGATCAGAAGTTCCTGTTCTGGCGCCCTGCCGGGACGGGGATTCGAAGGAGATCATCACCATCAACACCGCCATCTCTTCTCCATCAACCATCCATGATTCCCCCGTCCATGTGTGAGTAAACACTGTTGTAGGATGAGAGGGATGGAAGGGATTGGATGAGATTGATCATGTAATAATGCGAGATTGTTAGGGCATAGTGCCTAGTATCCATTGTTAGTGTTTTCTACCGCTGTTGCAACTCGTTATGCTTAATGCTTGTCACTAGGTCCCGAGTGCCATGACCTCAGGTCTAAACATGTTATTGTTTCATGAGTATAATTATGTTTCTTGATCATATCTGCAAGCTTTTTACACATGTCATTGTCCGAAAGCCGAGGCCTCAAAACGACAGAAATTGGGACAACCGGAGGGGATGGTTGTGATGTGAGGATCGCGTGTGTTCACGGAGTGTTAATGCTTTGCTCCGATTCTTTATTCAAAGGAGCACCTTAATTACCAGTATTTACCCTATGCCTTGCCGCCGCGGGCTGGTAGGACAAAAGATATTGTGCAAGTTTCTCATTGCGAGCATGTATGACTATATTGGAACACATGCCTATGGTTTGCCTAAATGTTTGATACTTTATATTATTATCTGCAATTCCCAGTGTTAGATTATTACATGACTTATGTTATCCATGCAACGTCCGTCCATCCATTCCGTCTATGCCTACGGTACTTCCCATGCAGTTGTTTTCTGCAATTGCTACTGTTGTTATTTTATTTCTGTTGTTGCTATAAAACTGTTACCACTGATAAATTGTTGCGAGCAAGTCTACTTTCAGGTGCAGCTGAATTGACAACTCAGTTGTTAAGGTTAATAAATATTCTTCGGCTCCCCTTGTGTCTAATCAATAAATTTGGGTTTTACTTCCCTCGAAGACTGTTGCGATCCCCTATACTTGTTGGTCATCATACGATTAAGTCGATTGGATTACTCATTCTCGATTCGACCATGAAGCGAAGCCTGCAGAACACTAGGCTTCGGAAGCGTTGTCCGAAATACATATGAATTCACAAATTAAAATTATATATCCATACATTTTTTTTCTAAAAAATAGACATCACTCATCTTTCTTGATTATAACTTTGAATGTACGGCTGCGCGGGAAAAATTCATCTTCGGCTCTTGCTGTGGTGGACGAATAAGGCGAAGGAATCTCGTCGATGTTGTTGTACTCTTCCTCGGAGACCACACCATCAACATCGGTGATACTCCTTTTCAAGGGCATAAATATATGTATATTCTTATTCTTCGGGTCCACAATAATAGAAGACTTGCTAAACTAGATTAGCCATAATGAAAGGCTCCTCTGTGGGAGTAGCACTGGTGAGGTTCACGGTCACATGGCCATTGTCATCTAGATTCACCTAATTTTTAGTTACCCAACGACAAGGAAACAATGGCACACAAAAGGAAACATAGTCCAGCTCCCAGATCTCTTCTATGAATCCATAGAACATCCGTTGGTCGTCGTCATCGTAAAATGCCTCTAAGCTAACTCCGTTGTTTTGCATCGTTGTCATTTCATCTCTTGCTCTCGTAGCATAGGTGTACCCATAAATTTTGTACCCTTGATACTTTTTGACATGCCATGTTGGGACAGTGGCTAAACGAGAAAGCTTCATATTGTCTGTCTGGACATCACGTAGTTCGTTAAGTAGCCAGGTGTTGAACTGAGAATTGTGTAGTCTGGTGATGGATTTTTTCACCGGATGTTGTTCCTGCAGAGTAGCCTTGTGTTTTTTAATGTAGGGAGTGACACAATCGGAATGATGAAGCACATGCAAATATGACTGCTTCATCTCTATCGCAGTTGGAGTGCCCGTGCTCTTTCCAACTGTTCCAGATCCTTTAAGTTTCCCTTCATGGATAGACCGAGGCACGCCTACAGGTTCCAGACGCTTCATGTAATCAAGGAAGAACTCAACGACCTCTTCGGTTGCATATCCCTCAACGATGCTTCCCTCTGGACGAGCTCTATTCCTTACGTAGTGCTTAAGAATGCCCATGTAACGTTCAAACGGGTACATACTTCGCAGATATACGGGCTCGCACATCTTTATCTCGTGCACAATGTGAACAATGAGATGTACCATTATGTCGAAGAATGACGGAGGAAATATCATCTCCAAGTGGCATAGAGTCAACACCACCTCTCTTTGCAGGTCATCCAACGAATCAAGATCAATCACCTTCTGGGCAATGGTGTTACAGAATCTACACAACTTTGTTAGAGCATTTCGAACATTGGGGGCCAAGGAATTCCTGATAGCGACAGTGAGCGTCTGTGTCATCATAATATGGAAATCATGGGACTTAATTCCAGTTAATTTGCTATCTTTCAACGAGACGATATTCCGCATGCAGGCACCGTATCCCGTTGGAAATGTCATGCCATGAAAAGACTGACAAACCTCTTTTGCCTCTCACTTATCCAGGACATAGCTAACTGCCAGAAGCTTTTTACCTTCCCCTGGAACTAATTCTTCTCTGTTGCGGCCCAGTTCTGAAACCATGTCTTCTCGTGCATTTAGATTATCTTTCATTTTTTCCTTCATGTTCAACAAAGTCCCTGGTACACTATCGCACACATTCTTCTCCACATGCATCACATCGATTGTATGTCGTACCTCGAGGTGGGGCTAGTAAATTAAGTCCCAAAAGATCGACCTCTTCTTCCAGGTGGGCTTTCTCGGGGGTTTATTAGATGGCTTTCGAGACTGCATTTCTTCTACTCCTTCTCCGACATCTTTCTCTGTCGGTTTGGGTTTTCGTCTGCGTGGAGCTATGGGTTTCAACTTTCCTTTTCCAAGCACAAGCTTCAAGTGTTTAATATTGTCATGGATATCTGAGACGGTGAAATAGGAGGATTGGAATCTGTCTCAACGGTGTTGTCAAACCTTTTCGCCATCCGGCGGTACAGATGAGTCTTGGACAGAAATCTACGGTGTCACATGTACACTATTTTCTTACACTTGGGTAACCAAAAACTTATTGTGTTCTCTAAGCACTAGACACACGCGTCATACCCTTTGATTGCTTGCCCCTCCGTGTTCCCATAGGCCGGATAATCATTGATGGTTAGGAACAGCATGCACCTCAGGGTAAAGTAGTCCTTCACAAAAGCGTCGTACACCCTTACTCCTTCAATCCAAAGAAGTTTCAAATATTCTACCAGAGATGCAAAGTACACATCAATGTCGTTACCAGGTTGTTTCGGTCCCTGGATTAGTATCGCCATCATGATGTACTTCCGCTTCATGCACAACCATGGTGGAAGGTTATAAATGCACAGATTAACAGGCCAGGTGGTGTGCATCGTACTCATGTTGCCAAACGGGTTCATTTCATTGGTGCTCAGTGCAAACCTTACATTCCTAGGGTCGTTTCTAAAGTGGTTACCAAAATCTCTGTCAATGTTCTTCTGCTGCGTAGAGTCGGCAGGGTGTCTTAGCATTCCGTCCTGTTTACACTCTTCTGCGTGCGAGCGCATTAGTTTTGCCAAATCTGGGTTTAAAAACAAGCGCTTCAAACGAGGAATAATTGGCAGGTACCAACAAACTTTTACTGAAACGTCTTTCCTCATCCTCCTCTTCTTCTTCTCCTTCTCCTCCTTGCCCTGCTCATCAGTTCCCATGTCATGACCAGTATTGTCGTCTTTGGACATATCATCATCCTTTGGAGGCTTGAATCGAGGAGCTTTGCATGTCGGGCACTCATGCAACTTGCTATAAGCCTCTCCACGGTACAAGATACAATCATTACTATAAGCATGTATTTTCTCAACTTCCATTCCCAAAGGGCACAAGATCCTCTTAGCTTTGTACGTGCTTTATGGCATGTTGTTTCCATGATCAGTAATGTCATATTCAGACATATAATCATCCTTCGGAAGCTTGAATCGAGCAGCTTTGCATATTGGGCACTCACGCAACTTGCTATAAGCCTCTCCATAGTACAAGATACAATCATTACTATAAGCATGTATTCTCTCAACTTCCATTCCCAAAGGGCACAAGATCATCTTCGCTTTGTACGTGCTTTGTGGTATGTTGTTTCCTTCTGGAAGTAAGTCATGTAAAAATGTCAGCAAGACAGTTACACTTCGGTCTGACCACATGTGCTTCTCCTTCACCTGCAACACCTGCAGGACAGTAGCCAACTTTGTGTACTTTGGTTTACAATTTGGGTACATTGGTATCTCTGAGACTTTTTTCATGCATAGAAATTTTTTGTACTGCTTCTGGCCCTTGAAATCATCTTCAAACTGCTCAAAGTCCTACAACATCTGGGCCAACTTGTCTTCTGCTTCAGGGAGATCGTCCTGATCTTCTGATTCCTGCGTCCATGAAACATCTGTCGCTGGTAGAATATCGGTTGGCCCATCTTCCTCTATAGCAATCTCCTCATCATCGGTCCCCTCTTCATCTTCCACAATACTTTCTTGTTCGTCGTGATGACTCCAACATTCATACCCCTACTTAAATCCCCTAATGATCAAATGTTTCTGGATCTCATTACTGTCTATACAACTTTTCAAGTTTTTGTAGTCCAAACACGGGCAATGCATCCGTCTCACTCTCCTTCGCGACATATCATCTTTAGCTGCTCTTAGAAAACCCGCCACACCTTCCATGTATACTTTGGATGCATGATTGTGGTGGTACATCCACCCTAGGTCCATCTGTCAAATAATTAGTAGTGCTTAGTTAATATAATCATATGAAACCACACAAATATTGGTATCGCGTACATATAATTTGTAGAAAAAACAGCGACATAGGTAGACCCTCCGGGCAATAACTCGGACGCCCAGGAGTTTTAGTTTTCCGATCGTTAGGGCATATGAAACCGCGCCTATCCCCCACCCAGGCCACCCTAGCTGTATTCTCGTTTCGTAGCTCAGTCCCTCTCTCGCTGGTGCCTTTAACCTCCAACATCACGCACCAGATCCATGGCCTGTTCGCCGGCCCCGTTGATTCTAGAGGCATGGCTTTCTGGCACACAGACAAGATCGGCGAGCATGTGGACACTGTCTGCAATAGCTCGTCGTCGGATGAGTTATATATATATAAACGGTACAGTGAGAACTCTTATACTTTTTCTGCTTCCTTTCGGTTTGCGAGTTTTTTCTAGGATTCAACGTGTGAATGTGGTATGCCGGGTGGATGTGTGAAGTATCAGCATTGTTTAGAAGCCAAATTGCTTATTCTGCAAGATTTAGACATAACAAGAGACTGGATCAGGAAGACCACAAAGAAGCTAGAGCTAGCTCAAGAGGAAACACAAAAGATGGAGGAAGCAATGAAGAAGGCCGTCGAGAAGGCAGATCTAGCAGATGTGGCCACGCGGAAGATGGAGGAAGCAATGAAGAAGGCCAATATAAAAGCAGAATTAGCACAAGTGTCAACCCGGAAGATGAAGGAAGCAATGAAGAAGACCGAAATAAAAGCAGAATTAGCACACGAGTCAACCCGGAAAATGAAGGAAGCAATGAAAAAATCGAGGATGAAAAGATGGAAATGGAACTTCATTTGGCCGATACCTCCTTGAACGCAATATCAAGGCCGATGCATCAACACTGAAGATGCAAAAGATAAAAAGATATGCTCTCGAAAAGGAAATGCAATTGCAGTATGCGGTCAGTGCGGTCGTTATCCTCATCGCGGTTGTAATTGCAATGTTTGGGTTTTTAAGGTGCTCCAGGTAGTCTGCAGTTCTCGACAAATTAACAATTTGGGGAGGCCCACTACGCCACTATGAATTTGTGTTTGAGTTCATTAACTATATAATCAACTAGTTAATTAATTTCAATTAAGAAATAATATACTTTCCTCCACAGAGCTTCAGCAATATTCTGACTAGTCACAAATCCGGATCCCCACCTATCCCACCAATTTCACTCTTATCAATTCGGCCGAGCCGACACCGGCGCCGACCCTATTTCTTCCCGCGTCAGCTGGCGACACCTCTTATCAACGGCACTGCCGAGCCCACTTATTCTCGCGCCGCCACCCCTGAGCTATGTCGCAGCCGAGGGCACCCTCAGATGCGCCGCCGCCGCGGGCGCTAGTCACACCTACGACACCGACCCGGCCGACTGCACAACCGGGAAAAAAACGCACCTGTGACATAGGAGCTCCAATATACTTCGGAGGGACCGAGTTCCGAAGTTTCGTACGACTGGGTATGGCAACTGGGTGTGTGTCAACCAACTTGGCGCAAACGTAAATAGTTTCACAGTCACCCTGCCAGGCGGTTTATTGTAAGACCCGACTCTAAACTAATGCACAGAGAGGTGGTCGTTGTTCCGCACCGACGCACAAGAAATTATGAGGCGGTCCGTACTACAGGCCAGCTCGAATAGTGCATCCAACTGAGACAGTTATAAGCAACCCCCCGAATTTGGGGACGCAGGGGTTTATTTTGGGCCGCTACGGAAGTTGTATTATTAGAGCCGGGCTTTTCTTTAAAGGCGGCTTATCTGCACAAAGTGGCTGAGGGGTAGCATTTCCGAGCATGTTCTTTTTTTCAAGGGCAAAACCACCTCGACTAACTGTCTCTAATACTCAGTTTTCTACTACTCCATCCGTCCACTTTATAAGGCACACTTCTTACTATTGAGATGTTAAGAAGTGTGACTTATAAAAGTGGACGGAGGTTGTAGTCATAGTCAGGAGTAGTCGTGCTAAGACCCTGCGGGACCAACACATCAGAACAACAACCATCTCTGATAAGATAAATAGAAGCGTAGATCGAAAAGATCCAACTTGTAGATGCATGAACATAGACGAGGAAAAACCGGACCTGAGCGCATCCATCGAAGACAACCGAGGCTCGATACACACTTCCACATGCCCTTCGTTGACACTAGACGCAACATGGGGACAGGGCTAGACGGGGAAGACCTTATTCCATCTTCAAAGTGTTGTCACCTCGTCTTTCTGAGTAAGACACAAACCCTAACAAAACACAAGAGAACACCTAAAAGAGGGCCCTCCCGCACGTAAGGATCGGGATCCACCGTGCCTCCATGACCCCAAGGCCCGAGGAGACAAGGCAGATCGGGAGTGGTGCCAATCGCCTTTTCCTGGAGAGCCACGGTAGGAAGGGGTACACAAGACTTTTTTTCATAGGTTTTTTGCTCATGAACTTCTTCCTATGAAAGTTGAATTGTATCATCCTATTTTGCGTTGAGAGTCGTACATAAAATTTCTCGTTTTCGTTTCCTAAAACGAATAAAAAATGAAAAAACTTGAAATTTTGTAGGTTAGCAATGTATTGGCACTACAATGTAGGAAAAATAACTTGAGAGATTTTTGTGGGCACTGTTCTAATAAGGATTTTACAAATATATTTTATTATTTTAAGTTTATTGCTAGAAGACCTCTGCACAAAAATGACCTCCCGCCTTTGTTCCTTCGTGTGGTGAACGTACTGAGCCTACCTAACCATGTGGATAAAAAATTTGTGCTAGAAAATGAAAACATGGATGAATTGGCGAGCAACTCTAGCAATGCCTGAAAACTGCAACCTAAAAGCCGAGTTTTCAGTTCGTCTTTTCGTCAGTTTGAAGGCTGAAGAACTCCTAACCCGTAGCAGAACCCATAAATGGAACTGAGAAATTCGACATTTCATTGATAGCAGAACATCTGCGCGCGAAAGTTTGCATACATATTGATAGTTTTTGCGGCCGAACTACGGCGAGCCTACGCACTACGGAGAAACTAGGGACTAAGGCGAGCGCCTAGCAGTACGGCAACCTCCTGAGGATGTCGATGGACTCCTTGGTGTCGTCCTCCGCGACCTTCTTCCAGTACGCCGCACGCTCCATGTGTGCGGCGTCCGCGGTGAGGCCCGCCTGGAGGAGCTCCGTGTCCGCCTGACGCAACTGCTGGAGTTGCTGCTCCTCCATCGTCGTCTGGGCGCAAAGAAGCGCTCACCATCACGTCCACTTGTTTGTCGGGGATGAAGTCGTCCTGCAAGACGGTGGAGGCGAAGGCCGCCGGGTCGTGCCCATGCGGACGAGGCTCGCGGATGACGAGGGCGCCGCTGCGAGGCCTGCCGACAGGAGCTCCTTGTCCGCCGGTGGAGCTCCTTTCGCCGCTTTTGGAGCTCCCGTCGCCCTTGAAGCCCACACGGCGCATCATGCAGTCGTACTCCTCCACGGTGTTGTACCGGAATCTCTCCGGGATGGGAACCCCCGCACGGACGAATCTCCACGCACCCCGCTTGTAGCCGGCGTTGGAACGGACGAGCCGCTTGCGCTCAGGGTCAGGCGCCGTCGCGGCCTCTCCCGGACCTGCCTGAGCTAGGGCTGCGCGCCATTGTACATGGCTCTGCTAGATCTGTCGCCGGCGCGCAGTTATCGCTCGCCGGAGGTTAGGATTCGCGGGGCAATTTGTCGCCGTCGGCGGCGCTAGATTTTCAGTCTTGACCAAAAAACGACTCGCGCTGCCGAATAAATACATGCTGGGAGGAGGGATTTGGGGAGGGGGGCTTATAAGCCGTTTTCGGGCCTGGCCGACTTTTCAGTCTCTGCTAGCGCGTGAAAACTGAGCCCTAAAGCCGCCGGAACTTTACGGTTCCGGCCCTTTTTGGTGTTCGGCTAGAGATGTTGTAAGAACAATTAAGGGGGCGTCCGTGGGTTTGCCCACTTACGGAAGTTTCTTACGGACTGCGGTCTGAGGTACCAAAATCATAGCGTGGCCGGTTTTTTAGTTTTTTAGGGAGAGAATCAAAACAGAGCCATACAATTCACTCCACGATTGGTCCGTACTATAAAAGTTATGCGGTAAAGCATGCCTTGGACTCGTCCGCACTGCGTGTTTATATAGTGGATCAAACCGATCCGTATTGTACAAGGTTTGTTACAACTTGTTCTACAAGTCAGTTTATACATACCGACTATGTTACAATATCTAGACTACAACTCATCTAGAACCTATTGTTTTACATCCTCCCTCAATCACAACTTTAGCTAAGTTGATATTGCATCTAAAAACTTCTAACTGTCGAACTGACAGTGGCTTAGTAGCCACTTGATCTCCTGTTGGCACAAATATGATATTTAGCAACTTATTAGCAACCCTCTCTCATACAAAGTGATAATCTACTTCAATGTGTTTTGTCCTGGCATGGAACACAGGATTAGCTGATAAGTAAGTAGCACCAAGATTATCACACCATAGTGTTGCTGCCTTGGGCTGTCCTATACCAAGTTCTGTCAATAGTGTCTGTACCCAGATAATCTCTGTTGTAGAATTAGCCAAAGATTTATATTCTGCCTCTGTACTTGACCTTGACACAGTAGTCTGCTTACGTGCACTCCGTGCTATAAGATTGCAACCAAGAAAAACAGCATATCCACCTGTAGATCTCCTATAATCTGGACAACCAGCCCAATCTGCATCTGAGAATGCACTAACCATTGTAGAATCAGATTTTACAAGTTTCAAGCCATGAGATAGAGTATACTTCAAATATCGAAGAATCCTTTTAACTGTTGTCCAATGCTCAGATGTTGGAGCATGTAAGAATTGGCATACTTTATTAACCGAAAAAGATATATCCAGCCGAGTTAATGTCACATACTGAAGTGCACCAACTATACTTCTGTAACGTGTAGCATCATCATCATTGATATGTACTCCTTTAGAAATAGACAATTCTTATGATGTAGAAAGCGGAGTGGTAACTGGTTTACACTCCCCCATACCAACAAGCTTGAGAACCTCAGAAATATACTTGGCTTGAGACAAAGAAATACCATCAGGAGCTTTCTGAACTTCAATGCCAAGGAAATAATGGAGTGAACCAAGATCCTTTAGAGCAAAATCCATACGCAAATCTGCTAGTACTGCATCCCCGGTTTGCATGGAAGAACTAGTGACAATAATGTCATCCACATATATAAGCATAAACATCGTAACTCCATGTTTGTGATAGAAAAATAGAGAAGTATCAGTTTGAGAAGCAACAAACCCAAGAGCATGTAACTTAGAAGATAACCGAGAATACCATGCACGTGGAGCTTGTTTGAGACCATATAGCGCCTTATCAAGCTTGCATACATA